>WNHD01012466.1:0-14708 GCA_011057455.1 Ganaspis sp. Gsp50 | reverse complement strand
TTATTATTATTATTATTATTATTATTTTATTATTATTATTATTATTATTATAATTTTATTATTATTATCATACCAATAAAATGTATCTTAATAACATCCAAACTGTAAATCTCAAAAGAAAGGGTGAATTTGGATAAAATTTAATTTGCAGAAATTGAATTTGAAGGAAAGGAAATTATAGGTGTAGAAGAGAATTGATGAAGTATAGTTGAAATTTAATAAAGTTGTTACTCAGGACGGAAAAGACTATCTTGTGGTCAACGTGGGTCAATCTGTGTTGACTCGCTGTGCATACAGGATGAATTTTCTGAGAACGAAAATAGGATATGGGACATAGGATATAATATATATAGCTATGTGAGAATACATTGTCATCGTATTATCTCAACAATTTAAAAGAACAATACACCTTATGCATATCATAGTGTTCCTGGTAAATAAAACCAAGTACACTCACGTGGCTTGAATTTTTTATCATACATTCGTCTCTTCCCGAAGTTCAAATCAGTGAAAAATCACTGAAAATCTTTAATGCAAGAAAACTCTTTTTTGCAAACACAAACATTAATATTCAAAATTTGTTGCTCTTTCGTGACCCAGTAATAATAAAAAATTTACAATGTACAGAAAAATTTATAAAGAATAGAGAAAAATTAATTAATCGTATTAACGATAATATTATATAACGATAGACAAACAATAATAGATGATTTTAATTAATTTTTAGGTGAAAAATGAATGATGAAATGAAAAATGAAATGAATGCTTCCTCTATGCAAAAATAAAATTATAGAATTTAGAATATATGTATATCAATTCCACCAAATAAATTTAAATTGGGTCATTGATGAAAAAAAATGAAAAATAAAGAAAAATTGATGATAATGTAGAAAAATAGATAATAATATAGAAAAATAGATAAAATGTAGAAAAATGGATAACACATGGAAAAATTGAGGGTCCGCGTGCAATAACTGCCTCTGAACTTACACGCATCTTTTTCGTACAGCCAGAATATGGCTCAAGGATAGGAGTGCACGCGTAGGGGCGGTTATTGCATGCGGCCCCTTAATTGTTGATAATGTAGAAAGATTGATGATAATATAAAAGAATAAATAATAGTAAAAAACTAATTGAAACATGTAGGTTTTAATAAATAAAATAAATGAAATATTTTTCAAATAACGCAATATAATTAACATAACACAATATAATTGAAAGAACACAAATCCTAATAAATTTAACTTGGGTGGTACTTAATTTTGAATCAAGTATTTTTTTACTTCGGGCTTTTTATTTTGACACTTGAAACATTAATGATAAAAAATTATAGTCCCATTCATTCAGTGCTTCTTTATTTTAAGAACACAATGATGAGATAAAAAAATTTCACTGTCAGAAAGTGATTGATTTTCCCTTTTCCGTTGGAAGTTTGAATTTAGAACCAAATCCGGTGGGAATAATAGCAACTTTGAAGCGCACACTTCCGAAACGAAACAGTTTTTATGATGTCATTCAAGCAGTGTTTGACGCCCACGACTGGCAGTAAAGTAATTTTCGTGTTTCAAATCGACAAATCTTCCCCTTTTACAATAAAGTATTTAAGGAAAACATTGTATTTACTCGAGAATTGCTTCATCGAATACATATTACGTTTCTTCATACATTCGCATATTTTTCATGCTTTGTCAAGTTGCGCTCTTTATCAAACAGGGAAACAGTAAAACATACATAGAAATGCACTTAAAATTACACTATCGTATACAAGTGAGAACATATACATTTCAAGCACTTAAAGTAATTTGTTCTTGTGGTTCTCAATTTTGAAATGCAAGCTTTCTTCTCTATGGACTCAAAAGTATGTAACTTCTGTTTAAACACTGAGAGAAAAGAATTCGTGAAACAAGAATAAAAATATACTTAAGAATATTTTCGATTCGTTATAAGAATTTTTATGCTTTAATCAGGAATACATACTTTGAATTAAGAATAAATACTTGAATCAAGGATAATTATTCTTGATTCAAGAATATACATATTTTAGGTCCGAATCTAAGAATAAAGTAGATTAGATCCAATGCATTTTTGCATTGAATCAAGAAAGCTTTTATCTCAGTGAAATAAGAAGTTGAATGAAGTTATTTCGATCATTTTTGGGGCAGTCATTGAATAAATAGTAAAATTGGTAACACTTTTTTGAAACTAAATAACTTGTGGAAAAATAAAGATTTTTGTACGTTCTTGGAGTCATTTAAAAGCTAATTTTCCTTATAGAATTAGGATAATTTATTCCCGGTATTATATATATAATTTTTTGTCTACATTATTTGGAAGATTATGTACTTCATATACTTTTTTCAAATTCGATCTTGCTTCATCATCTCCCAAAATGTAGAAAAGTAATTCTTTTCGACAATGAATCGTATTGTGAAATAATATTAATAAAGCTATTTATTTACAAATTTAAATTATTTTAATTCTATGAAAAAGTAGCTCTTAAATGAATCCAAGAACGTACAAAAATCTTCATTTTTTTCAAGAGTTATTTACTTTTTAAGAGAGCATTGACATTTGCACTGTTTCGTTAATAACTGTTATGAAAATTATTAAAAAAAAAACTTCAACCTAGGTTTATTTTCTTTGGAATTCATATACATTTAAAGACACGAAAGAGCAACTTTTTTTTCAAATTGTAAAAAGAAAAATGAATTAATTTCAAGTTCTTAAAATCGGCTTCTCTGTACTATATAGCAGACTATAGTGTTACTTCATATTATTGCATATTAATTTTACGATTATACATGTAAGAAAGACTTCTTTAAAACACCTAAAAGATTTATCAAAGAAGATAAATTAATTATTAAAGAAAGCTAAAGTTTTAACCATATTTCTGTAAAATATGTATTACCTTTTCTAGAGATAGATTTGGCTGTTCCAGAAAAATATTTTTTACGTTTTACTACACGGAAATATACTTTTACTACTTTTTCCTAGTAACAATAACCAGAATTTTGGTTAACTGGACCAAAATTAAAGTTGAAGGAACAAGAAGTTCTGGTTATTTGAAGTACAAGTTTTCGACCATTTTAACAAGTGTTTGGTTATTTAAACTACAAGTTCTAGTTATTTTAACTACAAGTGTTTGCTTATTTAAACTACAAGTGCTTGCGGTTATTTAAACTACAAGTTCTTGTTATTTTAACTACAAGTTTTCGGCCATTTTAACTACAAGTGTTTGCTTATTTAAACTACAAGTGTTTGGTTCTTTAAACTATAAGTTCTGGTTATTTGAACTACAAGTTTTTGGTTATTTTAACTACAAGTTATAGTCATTTTAATTACAAGTTCTGGTTATTTTAAATACAAGTTTTCGGTTATTTTAACTACAAGTGTTTGGTTACTTAAACTACAAGTTCTAGTCATTATTACTACAAATTCTCGTTATATTAACTACAAGTTCTGGTCATTTTAACTGCAAGTTCTAGTTACTTTAACAACAAGTACTGGTTGCTTTAACCAGAAGAAGCAGTAGTCATATTTAGCTATTATATTATTACACGATTATGTATTGCATGAATCATTAATTTATTAATTATATACATGAATTTATTAAATTTTAACATAAATTAGATGTTTGTTTATGAAAAAAATGATTCGGCAGATGATTTCAATTTCTTCTTCAGTAAAGATGGCTTTTATGGATGAAAGAGGGTTTTTAGAACATTTTTTTGCTCGAGACATATTATAGTTCTTGGATTATTGTAGAAAACAATAGAGTTTCCCTGTTATTCGCTGACTCCGGGTTCGAAAGTACTTGAGTCGGCTTTACTTCCGGTACCCCACCCTCGGTACTTTGAAGCGAGAGTGTGCGGTCTAGGATGCTGTCAGGGACGAATTCAAGACATTTACGCCACGGAAATGTAGATGTTAATCGATCATCCTCCGAAACGTTAAAGAGAATGCCACATTTTTCCCGCAGGTGCATTATTCACGGTTCTCTTTTTTTTTTTAAAAAAAAAGGAACCACTGTTCGCGCGACAATCTTTATAGTTTGAGTCAGTGTGTAGATTTCTTCAATTCTGGGACACACACATCGGAGTAAAATATGTACACTTCTTTTTTATTTTTTATTTTATATAAATATTTATAGACTTTTATGTGTTTTTCTTATAAAAAAATGTGAAACGGAACAGGGTACACGGTATTGTTGAAATAATAACTTAAAATAAATATCAAGAATTTACAAAAATGTTATGAAAATAAAAGTACAGAGAATATACTTCCTGTATGTGAGAAAGTAATAATCGTAATAACACAATGTTTATATCAGTTAGGAAATATTGTATTTTTATATTTTTTCAATTAAATAAATTTAATAAAAGTATACTAGCAGAAAGTGTAGTTTTGAATATTATTTGTTCACGTTTATTTATGTTGAAAATAATAGATGTATATATAGTAAATGTAAACTTGGAAAAATCTTTCTTTACAAAAACAGATTTTTTATATTCTTCAAAATTTGTATCTTTATTGAATAAAAACATTGATATATAAAACATTGGTTTCATTAAAAAAAAAATCCGAGTTTTTTTCAAAACAATCTGATTTTTTTTAAAAACAAACCAAGTTTTTTGTTTATAAACTATTTTGAACGTATATAGTTGTTTTGTTCAAATTTCATATTTTGAATTTTAAAAAAATTTTGTGCACCATTCTTTGAATTTAAAGAAACTAAAAGTTTTGCACCTGCTTCAATGAAGGTAAAACTAAAATGTAAAAAAATACGATAAATAAAATTCTATTTCTTCAGAATCGTTTTTGGATTAAAAATGATAAAGCGTGCGTAAATAATTTTTTTTTCTTTCATGATTGCTTGAAAATGAGAAAATGAGTATAATAATATAAAATAAGTGTAAAGAGAGCGAATATGAAAAAGAAGTAATATAAAAAGTAAAAGAAGTAAAAGAAGAAGTAGAAAAAGATGAAAAAGAAGTAAGAACTAAAAAATAAAAGAACGTGAAAAAGAAGTTAAACAATAACTAAAAGAAGAAGTAAAAAAGATGAAAAAGAAGAAGTAAAAGAACGAACAAATAAAAGATGAAAAAGAAGTAAAATAACTAAAATAAGAACCAAAAGTAGATTAAAAATATGTTAAAAAATAACTGAAAGAAGTAAAAAGTGAAGAAAAAGAAGAATTAAAAAAATATGAAAAGAAGTACAAAAACTAAAAGATAGAAGAACATGAAAAAGAAGAAGTAATAGAACTATAAAAGAAGTAAAAAGAGAAGAAAAAGAAGAAGTATAAAAACTAAAAAATAAAGAAGATGGACGAGAAGTCCCGTGTAGAAAAATTTCTTGGCGCTAGCTAGCAGCGCTAGATACATGGTAATTTTGCATAAATCTCGCGCTGCTAGCTAGCGCCACGAAATTTTTCTACACGGGGTAAAAGAACTAAAAGTGGATGAAAAAGAATTTAAAAAATGAATAAAGGGAAAAGTACAAGAACTAAAAAATAAGAGAAGATGAAAAAGAAGTAAAAGAACTAAAAGTAGATGAAAAAGAAGTTAAAAAATGAATAAAGGAAGAAGTACAAGAATTAAAAAATAAAAGAAGAGGAACAAGAAGTAAAAGAACTAAAAAAAGAACTAAAAGTAGATGAAAAAGAAGTTAAAAAATGAATAAAGGAAGAAGTACAAAAACTAAAAAAATAAAAGAAGAGGAAAAAGAAGTAAAAAAACTAAAAAGAGAACTAAAAGTAGATGAGAAATAAGTTAAAATGCATAACTAAAAGATGAACAAGAAGTAAAAAGTGAAGAAAAAGAAGAATTAAAAAAGTACTAAAAGAATAAGTACAAGAACTAAAATATAAAAGAATATGAAAAAGAAGAAGTAAAAGAACTAAAGGAAGTAAAAGAAGTACTAAAAGAAGAAGTAAAAGATGAAAAAGAAGAAATAAAGAAGACGAAAGAAATAGGATGAGAAAGAACTAAAAGAAAAAGAAAAGAAGATGAAAAAACATAACTAAAAGACGAAAAAGGAAGAAATAAGAACAAATAGATAAAAATTAGAATGAAGTTATAATGAAAGAAGTATGAATCATAATAAGAAAACGTTAGACAATTGAAGAAATAACACAAGTAAAAAAATGAAGGCAGTAAAAGCAGATGAAAAAGAAGATAACAAAGAATACAGAAAAGAAGAAAAATAAAATGCACTCAATAGAAAAAAGTGCAAATAAAAATAAAATAAAAAGAAAACTAAATGTAAAAAATAGAAGAAAATCATTACAAAATAAAAAAACACAGAAATGAAATTCAATAAAAATAAAGTAATAACAATACAATAAAAGTGAATTATGTAAATGATACGAAATTAAAACAAGTTCAGTAAAGATAACGATCTATAAAAACACATCGATAAAATTTTATTTGAAAAATCATTCAACAAGCCTCGAAACAAACTGGATTTGCATATTTCATTAGCAATAAATTTCAGCAATTTTACATCTCAGCGTTTTATTAATAAATAATAAAAAATAATGTATATTTACGAAAAGTGTAGACGCGACCGGATGACATCGATTAGCATAGTTATATTACATTTTCACGGTCTATCGAGTTTTGGAGGAGTGAAAAGACATTTGTGAAACTTTTAAAATTCACAGCTGTTTCTCTGACAATAAATAAATATCAGAATGAGAGAAGAATTAATTGTCAAAAATGTAAAGCCGACAAATGTTGATGTAAAGTAGTATAGATGAGATGTCTGTTTTTTTTTAAATTTAAAAATTGTTTATGGGGTAAAAAAGTGTTCTGGAAAATGTTCTATGAAACGTAAGAACATACATAAAAATGGAGTAATATCATTTCTTCAAAAAATGCAAGAATAGTGGATATTTAATAATAATTACTCACTTGTTCTTGTTCGACAGTTAACGCGGCCGCCATTTTGGACAAGACAAAAATTACGCTGTTACGCTCCCTATAGTCCAGACATAGGAACTATTATATTACATTGTTTTTTTTGTGTATTTTTTTCATAAAAAATAATAAATGATGGAAAATAATATCGATATTATAATAGTAATGATAATAGTGGTAGTAACAATAGCAGCAACAACAAAACATAAAAAGCAATAACAACAAAAACAAATGTAACAACAAAAACAACAGAAACAGCAACAACAACAACAATAGCAAAAACAACAATACATCTATTTCCTAATTAAAAAATTACACCACAAATGTGCAAAATACTTTTTTTTTATTGTTTTTTAACGAAAAAATACTTTCCAAATGCATGAAAGTAATGTTTAGTAAAAAATAAAAATTATAAGATCTTAATTTACTTCATCATTTTTTTTTCGAAGTAATATTAATTAACTGTTTTGTAATCTCTCCCAAGATTCCAATACACTTTAAATAATCTTTTTGCAGATATTTTAAAAATTTTCTGAGTTCATATTCGATGTTGAAGGTATTGTAGTTCCCTGTAAATAAATGAAGAAAATTAAAGAGTAGGACAAAGTGTCGACATCTTTGAAGAACTTAAGGAAACATTTTGCTTTTTGAAAAGTAGAATCTTGTATCTTCTCTAACCTTAAATTTCAATGTGAGACAGTTGACATGTCACAACCTGTCAGAGAAGTGGTTTTTAATCAAAATTGTCAAAATGTCGACAAGCAAATTTTTGGAAGTGGATTTAACGAAACTGTTTGAAGCACATACAATAAAAGAAATTGAACAGATACAAAAGCAAATCCAACAGGAAAGTGAAAGGAAGAAAATTGAATTGAGGACTTTAGTTGGGTAAAGTTAAAAAAATAAATTTTTTATATTTGTAACTTGAGATTTTAAAAGTATTGTTTCTTATATTGTTTCTTTATAAAGGAAGTTCTGGTTTACCCATAAATATTCGATTTTGAGTCGTTAGAACTATGATTTTTCTATCAAATTATAGGTCTTACAGGCGTACAAAATTTGATATAAGTTTGAACTCGTTTGATTTATTCTAAGTATATTTTTGTCTCATTTAAAAAATTTTAAAACACGTTTTTTCTATGTATTTTTTGCATTTTTATTAAAAGTTAAAATGTAAGTGTTTTGTTTATTTTACACTTAAAAAACGATTGATCGTAAATGAACCTTCTAGTTTAATTCTGTCCAAAGTTATTCGCTTCTTAAAAATCTAAAATTTAAAAAAAATCGGTTTTTTTAATATATATTTTGCATTTTTCAAGAAAGTTGAAATCTTATTATTTTATCTTTCTTATCATTCAAAATTGCATCGATTGAACGTTTAATGAACCTTTTAGCTCATTTCTATCAAAAGTTATTAACTTTTTAAAAAGCAAAACATTTGAAAAACACGATTTTTTAATGAAATTTGTTTTCAATTTTAATGTGAACTTCAATATTTTGTGAGTGGTTTACAGTTGCAATAAAAATGCATCTTTTAAGCTATTATTATTAGATAGAACAAACATCATCATTTAAGCTATTACCGAACATTTTATAATTATAAAATGTTCGGTAATAGCTTAAATGATGTTTGTTCTATCTAATAAATTTAAATTAATTTAAATAAATTTAATAAATTTAAAACATTGTTCTATCTAAAGTTATTATTTTGTTAAATTTACAAAATTTTGAAAATCATTGCTTTTTGGAAAAATTCTCATGCAGAAGTGAATAAAATGGTCCCTATGAGGAAGAAAAAGTTCATAAGATGAATACAAAAAGTTTTACACTAAATGAACACTAACTAGGCTGTTTTTATTTACCGTGTTTGTAAAACATGTAGGTATCAATAAAAAATTGAAGAATTTGCATTTGATGTGATTTTATATCAAGAATGACTGATTTTATTGTTTCTTAATTTTTTGTACAAAATAAACGATTATTGTTATTATTATTATTGTCGTTGTTATTGCTATTATTTATATTGTTATTGTTATTATTTATATTGTTCTTATTATTATTATTATTATCATTATTATTGTTATAATTATTGTCATTATTATTGTTATAATTATTGTCATTATTATTGTTATAATTATTATTATAATTATTGTTATAATTAGGGGTCATCCACATATTACGTCACACAAAATTAGCCATTTTTAGACCCCTCCTCCCCCATGTCACACTTTTTACATGGAAAAAATTGGAAATTAACACAGGGTGTCACAAATCTGTAGACCCCCCCCCCCTCCCCCCTAGAGTGTGACGTAATATGTGGATGGCCCCTTATTGTTATAATTATTGTTATAATTATAATTATTATGTTTACTTGTTTATTATTAATTACTTTTACTGTGTTATAGAATGTTTTACAATAATATTGAAATAAGATTTATTATTATAGTCGACGTTTATAATTTCATTTTAATGATAATTCAAATAATTGCTTCTTGATTTTATAACACATTTCATTAAATGTTGTATATTCTTCTTTATAAAGGTGAACTATTTATTTACATACCAAATAAATGCGTCAAACATTATTTATTATTTACGTCCATGATTTGTTTTATTAATACGTTTTATACTTATAATAAAACATTAATTTTATTGTGAACTTGATAAATTTCTTTGTAACAACTCTCCACGAATCATTTTGTCTCATTGTATGAAATTACTCTATAATTTATACCCACATTAAATAAATAAATAATTTAAACTTTTTTATGTATTTTTTTAAAGATCGTATTTTTTTCTTTGAAAAAGGTGAAACAAACAATTGACAGATATTTACTGTCTTAACTGTGTATATTTTTTTAATTGTTTATATTGTATTGTAATTATTTACATTGTATTGTTATTGTATATAAATTGTATTCCATACCTCATTTATGTAATTTCGGATAAGTACACGATTTCAATGAAACTTCAGAATTTTCATTGAATTTTCATTTATTTAGTAAGACTAACATTTTTGCCAAAAATTGGCTCAAAATATTTGTTATTTTAGGAGATTTGTTATTTTGACAGAAAATTTGAAACTGCAAAATCTATCGTAATATTAATCGTATCGAGGTCATTTTTTTAAAAAAATGTTCAGAAAAACATCAAGATTATTTCTACTTAATAAGTTTTTTTTTTACATTTCTATATAATTAAACAAGTTATTTAACAAAAATTTAATAACTTTCGTGCGACCAGACGGAAATCAATGTATTCAAGTAATAAAATTATCTTACCTGTTTTTCTTCTAGATCCAAGAGAGAAACTTAAGTAATTAAAAGAAATTGATATTGTTTTTTAAGAAAATCTGACCGTAAACATTGAAATGACATTGAAAAATAACAAACAGGATAAACTGCGCACGCAACCCTCCAAATCCATGTTACATGATGTGTGACCAGTAGCGTACATAGTACGCAAATATATATACCAACGATGCCAAACCTCTATCATTTCAAGTCCCCCCAAAATGTTGAAATGATGCAGGGTTTACTGTATAAACGTGTACAATGTACGCTACTGGTCACACATCAGGTAACATGGATTGTTATTTTTCAGTCAGCTGTCTGAAGGGTTGCGTGCGCAGTTTCTCCTATCTGTTATTTTTCAATGTTATTTCACTGTTTACGGTCAGATTTTCTTAAAAAACGATATCAATTTCTTTTAATTACTTAAGTTTCTCCCTTGGATCTTGAAGAAAATCAGGTAAAATAATCCTCATGTTTTTCTGAACATTAGTAAAAAAAAATCTCGATACGATTAATAGAACGATAGATTTTGCAATTTCAAATTTTCTGTCAAAATAACAAATATTTTTGTTAGCTATGGAATCACACAATTTATTTATATTTTTTATGTCATTATTTATTCTATTTTTTAAGTTTCTCAAAAATAAATATGAACCTCTTCTTTTGTTAATCAACATAATTGTTAGTAATGCAAACCAAAATATTAGAAAACAATTTTTTTAGAAAAAGAGCTGTGCAAAAAAATGTGAAACTAATAAAAGAAATATTTTAGCGAGCGCTACCGTGATTTAATTCAAGCTGCAGACACTATTGCGGAAATGAAAGAAACTTCAGAATGTGTCGTTTCAAGAATTGCTGCCATACAAGAAACTTTTCAGTTTTTGCAACAAAAATACTTGATTGGCTTCAAGATGGAGCCTGATAAACAAATGCTAACCAGGTAAGTTTTAAACCTTAAGAATGTCTTCTTTAATACCTTTTAAAATAAATTTATTACCACAGAAAAAAATAAATTAGTTTAAAGAAAGTAAAAATAAAAATTAAAAATAAAATAAAAAACAAAAAAGCACAAAGGAGAAAATAGAATAAAATAAAAAAGTACTAAAATTGAACGTTGCAAAAAGACTTTAAAAAAAACAGTTTTTATCAACTTTAATAAAATTCTGCCTTTCAGGGAATCTCAGCATATTTCTGATTCAGTAGTGATGCAGATAAAAATTTTGATGGACATTCCAGAACATATTTGGTCAGCAGTAGACAACAAAGACTATTTACAGGCTACACAGATATTCAAAATAGCCCAACATATTAATTACAGTCTGAAATTTGAAGTAGGCAGCGCAGAATTAACAAATAAGTATCCAATAGTTGGCAAACAATGGGGTATAATTAGTCAATTTAAAACAATTATCTTTAATGGCTGTAATAATTCGTTACAATCTCTGGATCTCTCAAAAGAGGTGCTTATATATTTTTTCAACCCTTTTATGTAAAAATGTCCCACAAGTAACTAAGTCCCACTAAGCTCAAAAAATCGAAGCGAAAAGTCCTCTAACGTTTTTTTTAATTTTTAGTAGTTTTCAAGTTATTTAGCATTAAAGTCGACTAATCAGATGCAATAGACAGGGGAAAATTTAAAGTGGGGGAAGCGAGAGTATAAAGGTTGTCAGGAGCTACCTCTTCTCTTTATACTTTCTGTTGTAAGTCGCGCGTGTTTGGTCATGTTTGATGCTTAAATATCTCAAAAACTACTCAAAATAATGAAAAGTGGGAAAGATCTTTTTGTTTCTAATTTCGTAGCTTATAGTATGTTTACACAAAGCAAGAATAATAAAGCAAATATAATTTGTAATAATTTATAATTAATAGTAAATAATCTAAATCCGCCCGTGACATTATTACTATACCGTGTATGAATTATTACGTTATTAAAACTTGATAATTTTTATCAAATTTTTAGTCTGCTGCTAATTGTCTCGCTTCATTAATGTTACTCAATGACGTATCTTCGTCGGATCTACTTAACAAACTCATAACATTCAGGAGTCAAGCAATCCAGTTTATAATCACTGATGAAAATCATCACAGTGTTAGGAATCGGATAAAACTCAGTTTAAAGATGTTTATGGAAACAGTTTCCCTAATTTATAATTGCTTTGTCAGTAAGTATTACAAACGTAGCTGCGAGTGGAGAAGTGGAACGTAGGATTGGAGAGGGGAGACGAGAGTGAGAGAGAAACTTAACGTCGCTTCTCTCTGTCTCCCCACTCCAACGTTACGCTTCTTTTATTTTTGTTACGCACCTTCTGTTTTACGTCGGTGTAAACTCACTCAATTCTCTCACCACTTTGAAAGCTTACGGAAAAAATTAGTACTTTGAAAAATTCCAGGAACACCTGGAAATTTGGAAAAACGTGAATTTTTCCAAAAAATCAATTTTTCAGTCCATATTTTGTTCAAATACTAATTGATTAGGAAACTGTAGTGTTTGTAACCTACGTGAAAATTCGTATTTTTTATTCCAAATCGAATACAAAAAGCAGAATTTAAAAAAATCCAGGAACACCTTGAGATTTGCAAAAAAGTGATTTCTTCAAAAATGTCAATTATTTGAATCCATATTTTGTTAAACTGCTAATTGGTCCTGAAAAGTGTAGTGTTTGTAACCTACGTGAAAATTCGTATTTTTTTATTTCGAATCGAATACAAAAAACAGAATTCAAAAAAAATTTCAGGATCACCTTGAGATTTGCAAAAAAGTGATTTTTTCAAAAATTTTAATTTTCCCATCCATATTTTGTTCAAATACTAATTGATCCAGGAAAGTGTAGTGTTTGTGACCTGTGTTAAAATTCGTAATTTTTTATTCCGATTCGAATGCACAATGCAGAATGCAAAAAGAAATTCAGGAACAACTTGAAATTTGCAAAAAAGTGAAAAATCCATATTTTTCAAAAATCCAAATTGTTTCTGGAAAGTGTAATGTGTGGCCTACCTACTGTCAAGGAAATTTTCAAGTACCTATTTTTCCGTGCATATTTTATTCTACGCATACCTCTGTAACAAAAACCAAATGTATCAAAAAATAACTTAAACTAAGATCGCTATATTCGTCGGTCAATTTTTCATATGTAGATAATTTAGAAAATTCGATTGATACCGACCAAGCAAGGTATTAATCGAATTTTCTAAATTATCTACATACAAAAAATAACTTACTTTATTGAAAAATATAATTCTCTAATATGCGTTAATAAATAAAGCAAATAATTGAAATATAAATACAGGCGAATGATAAATGTAAGTGATATTTAAAAGCTAAATATATTTTCTATAAAACTAACCAAGTCATAAAATGTTTGATAAATTCACAATATTCTTAACGAGTACATCAAATATTCAACAAATTTTTAACATTTTTAATAAATTCATAACAATTTATCCTAAATTCATAAAATAATTAATAAATTCATATAATATATAATAAATTCTTAAAAGTTTTAATGAATTTTTAAAATGGTTGGCAATTTTTGATTAAACCTTCGGTTTATGTAAACGTTTAATTTACATAAATTGTATATAAACTTTATAATGCTCAGTTAATATTAACAATTTTGCAGAATCAAACGAAAGTCAGGGGCTGATTTCGCAACATATTAAAGAAGTAATTCAAGTGGAAGCATCTGAGATGCTTTGCCAGTTAGATTTGGATCAAGACCTTTTGGAGAAATACCTCCCGTCCATAACAAAGACGCACAGACCCTTTGCAAAAGTGGAATTTTCTGGCGTCTCTTTGGAAGATCTTCAGAAAAATGTAAAATCTTGGTTAGAGTGGACAAGAAATTTTACCTATTCAGAAGTTTCTAAATTGCTCCATCTCGTAACATCGGTTAAGGGAATTCACGTTATTCGAGACGAGGCTCTTGCCGTTAACGTTCCAGAAAACTGGAACTCCATCTGGGAAGATTTATTTTTACCTGGTGTCAATTTTTGGTCTGAATTCTTCCAGCCTCTTCTCACAAAACGAGTAAAAGGTACTGAATAATTTTTCATTTTTTCCTCGTTTTTTTCCGTACATTTGAGAGAAAAATAATACACCTTTTGTAATGTTTTAAAGTAGAAATTAATGTCAACTCGAAAAACGTAAACCAAAAAAGCCTAAAAAACTAAACTCAAAGAAAAAACTAAAAACAGCTCGAAAAAATAAACCAAAAAAGTAAACTCGAATTGGAGCGATTCTGCTAGTCAAAGTATGTAAATTAAATAAAAGTACTAAAAAAACTTGAGTGAAATTTTTGAAGTGATGAAAAGGTCAACTGTTAGAATAAAAAAAGTCTGGTTGGAATGACTTTAAATATTTCCATAAGCTGACAAATTTTGACAAAAGTTGTGAATCCAGGGATCACAGTTCGTCCCCTTTTTTACCTAATCCCCTTTTTTTCCCCTTATTTTCCCCTTTTTTTAAAGAAAATCCCCTAAAACACCTAAAATGAAG
>WNHD01012460.1:0-10978 GCA_011057455.1 Ganaspis sp. Gsp50 | reverse complement strand
GGGTGACGGCACCAGTGGTGGATCAATTAAGCTCCTTAACTTTGTTATTTTGACTTTCAAGTCTTATATAGTTGCCTTTAGACAAATATCATGGTTATTTCTTATAATAGTATGACGAAGAAAGTTCTAATAGATATTTTCATCTAGGTTAGACTTGATTTTAACATTTACCATAACTTTCATAAGCCGTCAAAGATTATTTGTCAATGGTCCTATTGTGGATCAATGTATTCAACAATCGTGATTATTACTGCTCCAGTTGTGGATCATCCCATAATTATGGATATATGTTACTTACAGGTGTTATTAGATCTCTATAGGCATGGAAGGAAATGCCTCTTACGTGAAAATAATAAAAAAATTGTTCTAAAATGTCTCCAAAACTTGATTTTTAGCACCAAATTGTTTATTAATGTACTACTTTGTTCAATTTGAATTAATTTTTTTTCTTAATTTGTAATAATGATCTGTATGCCTTCCTTAACAATTACTGATATTTGCAATTCATTTATTTACAAACGCAAAAGCACAGTGGCCATTAGAACCACCACTGGTGCCTGATCCACGACTGGTGCCTTTACCCTATTTGGAAATATTTAAAAGTAATTTTAAGTATTTATAAATATTTTGAAGTATTTTAAAGTACTTTATTTTTTTAAATATATCTTTAAAATATTTTAAAATCTTTTTCTAAATTATTTAACACTCAAAATACTAATATTTTTAAAAAATTTGAACTATTTTCAAGTATTTTTAAATATTTTGAAGTATTTTAAAGTAATGTTAAGTATATTTAAATATGTTTAAATATTTTTAAATATTTTGAAATGTTCTCAAATATTTTAAAATGTTATTTTATTTTATTTGAAATGTATACGGGCACAGGGCCCTTACAATATTTGATATCAATGATCTTAAACCAACATGACTAGATCCATTATTTGTCGATAAGCATTAGAGTATTCCTATTTAGCGTAACAACGGTTAAAATCACTTTGTAAAGAGTTATAATACTAGTCAAAATGTTGTTAAATATTTTGAAGTATTGGGAAGGATTTGAAAATATTTTATTACATTTTTTAAAAATATTCTGAAGTATTTTGAAGTAGTCTGAAGTATTATTGTTGACAAATTATTAAAAAGAATTTATTGAAAATTAGGGGAAAAGGGTGAAAAATACTTGATTTTAGGTGTTTTAGGGAATTTTCTTTAAAAAAACATTTTGAATACACTCTCATTTTTGATGAGAATGTAAAAAGGGGAAAATGAGGGTAAAAAAGGGGACAAACTGTGATCCCTGCCATGCTTATATGTTCAACATTAAAATAGTACTCTTTTTAGTGTACACCTGCTTTAACGAACAAATAAATAAAATTAAATCCTAGAATATTATAGAGAAATCCATGCTCTTTAAGATGATTATATTTAAAATCATGAATTTCCATCAGCTAAAGTATTATTTCGTCAGGACAAGAGTTTGACAACTTCTTGATTTTCACCCTTAAACTGTTTTGACATTCATGATACCCGAAATTAATTATAAGTCTTTGAAATCGGCTATAAACTATAAAGAAAATAAATTTTAATTTAAAATTTTAAATAAATAAATTTTAAATTCATATTAATATTAATATTATATCTTTTTGTTTTTTGCATCAAAAACTTACTTTTATTTTTACCATCTTCTGCATTCTTTTTATTGAGACCTTTATGTCTCATTCTTGGAGCTTTTGGAAGTGGATTTGGAATAACGGTGTAATTTTTGGCAAAAGCCATTAATCGCTTTTTAGCCTGCAATTTCCCAAGCACAGGTTTAAGGAGCTTGGGACTTTCTGTTTTAAGTGAATCATCATCTGTTATTTGATTTTTGCTGTTGTCTGGAGTTTGCGGAGTTGGAATGTCTGACAGCGAGATATCAAGATCTACTGCAGATTCTTCTACTAAATCCGCCATTGTAATTTGTTTTATATCTGTAATAATACAAAATATTCAATGAAAATTCTCGCATCATTTTAAATACATAAACTTTAATAAAGTCATTTCCTAAAACTTGAATTATTTTAGTTTGAAATGAATTTTTAAAAAATATCTTAATTCAATGTTATTAATTATTGCATTTATTTTCATTATGAATTTTATTTGAACGCCTTGATTAATATAATTATCAATTATAATTAATAACCTAGTTAAAAACAGGTTTATATAGTTTATCGCATAAACAAATTACTTCATTCTGTTTACTATTTTATTATATATGATGATTATCTGAAAAGAAATAATAATCTCACTCTAAAGTCTTTATATTATTTTTAAATAAAGAGAACAACAAATATTACAATATAAAATAAAGATGATGTCCATTTGTAACCATTTTTCATCATCTTTAGAATAAAATAAAAAAATAAATAATTTACATGATTTATTTTATATTTAAAAAATGAATAATATAATCGTCTATTTTATAAAATAAAGAAATCATATAAAGAAATTATTAAAATCAATCAATAAACATTTCATTTTTAGAAAACAGATAAAAAGTAGGTAATTACAACCGATAAATTAATAAAAACTCTAAACCCAAAAAATATATAAAAATTATACACTTTCCGCATCATCTGTTTTTTAATGTTTTTTTAATATTTTCAAAATTCAATGTTAATTTCAATATTGAGAAAAATTGAAATATTTTACAGTTTTCTCATAGAGGAAGCTTTGTTGTTTTTAATTTCACTTAATCATTTTTTTAAGACACCTTATACTTATTCGTAAAATTTAACGAAAATACGAAATTGCTAATTTAACGAAATACGAAAAATATACGTACATTTTCTCGGAAGACATGTACGAATAACAATTATAGAAATTTCACTAAAAAAATATCGCTTCGAAAAAATATTTGCAAAAAAACACCTTTTCGATTTTAAAAAGTATTTTGAATTAAAACATTTTTCAGAGCAAAGTTGAAAACTCATTAAAACACTTTAGTTACTTTTTAATTACAATCCAATTGGAAATCAATGAGTCCTCAAATACACTGATTAGAAATTAATTTTCGTCATTAGTAATAATAATTCTTTTTTTAGTGTTTCTTTAATAACATTTAGTGTAAAACATTTCATTTGTTTAAAATGACGACACAAGAATTTTGCCCTCTTCTTATTTTCATAAACGCGTAAAAAGTCCAAGTTACATATGAAATGAGAAGGCACCATCGAAAAAAATAATTAAGATAGAAAAAATTATTATCTCCGTCATTAAAAGCAAATATATGAGCCGGAAGCTCTGTTTGGAAATCGAAGCAGTCAGCAAAGGCGGTGAGGTTTCTTGACTTACCTCGTTCTGCAACTCAGTAAGTCCAAAAATCCAAATTCTTCATTCTTTAGTGTCGAGTTCAAATGAAGAAAACTATAGATTTTTGGGCCTTATATATTTAGTAAAATTTGCGATTTATAAACAAACTATTTCAACTAACACAGTACACCACATTAATCGACGAGACGAACACTCACTGGACGATGCAGACATAGCAGACATCTTGCTTATGTACTTTCAGGATGACAACCGTAAAACACTAAAAATTGAAAGACTTTACTACATACTACACCATACCCTAATTGTTTCTTCAATAAATCTATTCTTCACGTTATTTAAAATTTTCTCAAAAAAATTACTTTTGCGCTATTAATCTTATGCTCGGTTAATGAAAACATTTGCAGCAAAAATATTCCGACTTTTCACAAAAGTTGTGAATGTGACTTTAGTAGTAGTAATGACACATAACCTTAGAAATTTAGAAACAATTTTTTTTATATTCGATCGGTATTGTAGAATAAATAAAACACTAGTTGCATTACGATATTGTAAAAATGCTTTAATTGTATTTTGTTAGATTCATTATCATTACATGCTTAATTTTTGTTATAGATTGCGATTTGACTCCAAAAAGATTTAAAAATTGCGGGAAATCATCAAGTCACGCCACAACATAGGACCGAAAAATAATTTGATTGTTTATTTAAAAAAATGTGTAAATAAATTAATCTTAATTTAAGTTTTTTTAGCATGTGAATTATATGTATGTAAAAACAGTTACATATATGTAACATTTTGCTATGTGTAAAAACAGGAAGAGAATTAAGAAATATTTTGGGTTCACAAGATTAATTAATCATCAATTTTTAAAAAGAATGTATTTGGTGTATTTGTATATTTTTTATACTATTTTTTATAGTAAGAATAAAGGCGAATAAAGAATAGAAACAATCTAAACAATGTTTACAATTTTCACAAGTTTTACACTGTAAAAAGAACAATGTAAATTTAAAGTCACATGGGTCCCGGAGCCTTAAAAACAATTAATAATTGTGAATATAACCTCCAAAATATGTAATTTCACTGCGTTGTGAATGTATATATAACTTTATGACACATCCAACAATGTTAAAATTATATACAGTCGCACGTACTTATAGTAATTTTACCCTGTTGCAAGAAAACAATCTTTTTGTTAAATTGAAATTGAAATTATCATTCAATCTGTAATTTTATACCAAGGTAAAACTGTAAATTTTTTTTTATTTGGTTTACAGTTTTTATATCAGATTATGTAATATGAATATAAGTATTATAATTTTCAATTTAAATTAATTATACAATAAAAAATTACATCCATGAATTATTAACAGAATTTACTTGTTCTAGAAGTAAAATAGATTAAAAAAAAATATATATATATATGTATAAGTAAATTATAAGCGCATATAATACTTCGACTTTTAACATTTAATTAAAAATATCAATAATAAATGAAGACATTCGTATACATAATTTATATAAAGAGAATGTAGAAAATGCTCTTTTTCCGAGATAAGTACAAATCAAAGATGGATAGAATAAAAAAAAAATAATTACATATCTAATTGGAAGATTAGTCATGAAACTAATAATATTAGTGTTGGAAACAAATTTTAAAAATGAATAATTTTGAATAAATAAATTTTAATAAAATAATTAAATTCATTTTCATTTTTATCTAGAATTAATTATTATTTTTAATTTATGTTAATTACATAGTTAAATTAATTTATAAAATTAAATAATTTTTCAGGGTATAAACAAATGATAAATAAATCCAAGGTTTGGAATCATTAGTTCATTATTAAAATGATTGATAATTTTTAAAATAAACATAGTTAATTATTTTTAATTAAAATATAGTTAATGATTGCAATTTCACAATGAAAAAATAAATTGAACTTCATGTTTATGATTTCACTTTAACAATGTAATTAACATTTAATCATTTTTTGTATAAATTGATGTCACGCAAAATGACGTTACATAAATAATTATTTTATGAAATAATACATGTACTCAATTAAAAACATTTCATTTAAATTTATTATTTGAATGTTAAGTTTCTTATGATTTTGTTTTATATAAAAGCAAATTTAAAATTAATTTATCAGATTAAAAAATAGATCCAATAAAATGTAAAATAAAGATAAAAAGTAAAATAAAAATAAATAGTAAAACAAAAATAAAATATAAAAGTAAATTAAATAAAAAATTTACAATAAATATGGATTATTATTTTAAAGACAATAAAAATTCTGACATGAATTGAAGAAAACAATAAAAATCTTCACTTATATTACTTTTATCTACATAGTATTATTTAATTTTTTTTTTATTCCAAATCACTAATTTCTGAGGGATCACCTCCCATCGCTTTCCAAAATGCTGTAACTAATTGCTCAGCAGCGACTTTTCTTTGATTTGAAGGTAAAGAAGCGGCGTGTTCTTTCATCGCCATTAATTGTCCAAAAAGTTCACCAAAATCAACATTTTCACTGTCCATTATTCCGTCTGTAAAATAATTTTATGGTATTTGAAATATTGGTAATAAATTGCGATTACATTATTAATTATACAAATACAATTAAAAACTACGATTACAATTAATAATTATACAAATTGCAATAATAGATATACACTACAACAGTTAAGGAGATCCAAGATGATTTATAAAGATTTGATTAACTTACGACGAAAATTTTCCAACTTCATTAATTTTTTTTTTATTTGCTGACAAAGAATTTAAAAAAAACATTTATTGCCATCTATTCACAAGACATCAAACTATATTTACACCAATATATTTACACTCCAATATCAAAATTTTATTTACTAGAAAGTAGCCCTGAGAACAATAGCCCCTGGGTGGGTATAATAGCCCCGGTCAACAGTAGTTTTAAGTAGTTTGAAGCATTTTAAAGAAACTAAGTATTTTTAAATATTTTGAAGTATTTGGAATTATTCTAATAGTTTTAAGTATATTTAAATACATTTTTTCAATTTCGCCACTTTTATTTTTTAAATTATCGAATGAAAAATAATTATACTAACCAAACACACTTTCCATTCGAAGTCTTTCTGAAACTTCAGGTTGAGCATCTAATTGTATATTTTCTATTTGTTCTTCAACTTGGCCTATTTCTTCTTTCGATTTTGTTGCTTGATCTGAAAAGCACAAATAATTACATCTTTTTCCAAGGCATCAAATAGAAAATAGTTTTTCAAGCCAAATAAAGGAACTTCTATTTAACATGTGCCTTAATTTTAAATTAAAGATTCCTTTAATTTACCTCCCTATTATTGTTTTAATTTCAATTGTAAATTCCATAATTATGTTTTAGTTTTTACGTTCAAAATTCTTTTAATTTATCTCTCTATTATTAAAATAAATACAATGTCTATTGTTAACATTATTATTATTATATATTGTAGGGATCACAGTCGTATTTTCGTTCAATTTTAGGTGCAAAAAAGGATTTTCAATTTTAAAAAAGGGGATTTTGGAAAGAAAAAAAATAACAGTAATATTTAAAAATTTTAAAAACGTTAGTTGATTTCTTGCTATTAATTTAAAAATACAAAATTGTTTTTCTTTCATTCAATGAGTTTTGCGTGATCTCCATGAGAAAAATAGAAAAATTTCCATTATATTTTGCAGGTGTGCGTGTGTGTGTGTATGTGTAAAAAAATTACTTTTTCAATATTTTGTAAGAATTTAAATTACTTTTGAAAAAATGAATGTTTTTTAATTAATGCTCTTAAGGTTATTGCAAATGTAATTTTCTATAGAATTTAAATTATACTCAAGGTCATTATTTTAAATATTAAAACCATTTTCAGTATTTTCAAGTAATTTTAAATATTTTGGAGTATTTTAAAGTACTCTTGAAGTATTTTAAATCCTTTTAAAACATTTGAGAAACTAAAATATTTCTAAATCTTTTTATACTTTATTTAATACTTAAAATACTCATATTTCTAAAAACTTTGAAATATTTTGAGACATTTTAAAGTAACTTTAAATATATATAAATATTATGAAGTATTTTTTAATGCTTTTAATTGAATGTTTTTAAATATTTTTAAGTACTGGGAAGTTATTTGAAAATATTGTTAAGTACCTATTTAAAAGTAGTTTTAAGTATTTTTGAATATTTTAAAGTAATTTTAAGTATTTTTAAGTAAACTGAAGTATTTTAAAATAGTTTCAAGTTTTTAAATATTTTTAAGTAAACAGAAGTATTTTAAAAATGTTTCAAGTATTTTGAAATATTTTAAAGACTTTTAAGTATTTTTAGATATTTTGAAGTATTTTAAAATATTTTAAATTGTTGGGAAGTATATGGAAATATTTTTAAGTAATTTTAAGTATTTATAAATATTTTGAAGTATTCTCAAGTACTTTCTTATTTTCTAAGTATACCTTTAAAATATTTTAAAATTTTTTTATAAATTATTTGACACTTAAAATATGTACTAATATTTTAAAAAAATTATAACTATTTCTCAGTATCCTTGAATATTTTTAAGTATACTTTAAAGTAATTTTAAGTATATTTAAATATTTTAAATTTGTTTAAAGTATTTCAAGTGTTTTTAAGTCTTTTTAAGTGTTGTTAAATATTTTAAAGTATTGAAAAGTATTTGAAAATAATGTATTACATTCTTTTTAAAAATATTTTGAAGTATTTTGAAGTATTCCGAAATTATTGAATTATTTTTAAGTATTTTTAAATATTTGAAGTTTTTTTTAAGTATTTTGAAGTATTATTGTTGAAAAATTATTTAAAAAAATCTTATTGAAAATTAGAGAAAATATTAGATCTTAGGTGTTTTAGGGAATTTTCTTTAAAAAAAGGGGAAAAAATTACAAAATTATTGTAAATTCAACCATGTAATTTTTCTTAATTTATATTATTGTGTTAATTTTAATTGTGAATTTCATTTATATATGCTTTAATGTGTTTGAATAAAAATAAATAAAAATGAATAAAAATAAAATAAAAGACATTTTCAATTTGTTAAGTAAACGAATATTGAAATATTTGCAATTACTGTGTTTTAATTTCATATTGGACCACGTGTGTGCCTGTAGAGCTTCAATGATTCGTTCAATTCCAGAGGAATTTCGTTCCGATTCAAAATCATCGGATTCTTGGATTTCTGACCGTTCCAGTTCTACTAGTTCAAATTTTTGTTGCATACACCATTCTGTTACTGAAAATTAAGAAGACTTATGTCAATATACTTTTACGGTTAATTTTTAAAAGTATTTTAAAATTATAACTGCATTCATCATATTTTATTAAACTCATATAGTATTAAAAACTTGTTAGTAATACTTTTATTTCTTTAAATTTCTTTTGAGTTAAATAAACAAAATTATAAACAATTTAAAATTTACAAACTATAATAATTTATTTACAAATTAGTTGTAAATTACAAAATACGGATGGTTTTTGTAAATGGAAAATTGTGAATAAAAATTCATATACCATTTCTTTTCAATATATACGTTAAATAAAAAAATTGTAAACAAGTTACAGTTTACAAATTATAATTATTTATTTACAAATTAGTTGTAAATTTTTCATTAGCCTCAATTTTTCATTTACAAAAACCTTCCGTATTTTGTAAATGAAAAATTGGGATTAAAAATTCATATTCATAAAAATTAAAAATATTCATTCATGTCATTAAAATATTCTATTATTTATTAAAATGTACAAAGTACGCAAATAAACAAGAAGTATAAAAAAAGTTTGTACAATACAAGGGATCAAAAATGGATGGGATTTTTTTAAAAAATTACTTTATATGTAAGGAATTGACTGTAGTATACTTACAAAATTTCTTCTCTAAAGATATAATAATATTGTTTTTAAACTTTTAATCTTTTTTTAATTACGGTCTAGATTTCGGTGTATCATTTTTTATTCTAGTCAATTAGTTCTACATTCTAGGCAAATTATCTAAAATAATTTTAAATTCCAAAATTTGTTTATGGAAGAGTAAAAAAGTTAAAATAGTCTTACACTGTTCTTTAAGAGTTGAATCATTAATAGAATTACAGACGAATAAAAGAATTTCTATTTCTGAAATTGCTGGCAATAGAGACTTCCATGTGTCTAAAAAGCACAAAGTCTTGTCCTAAAAAAACAAAAGTCCATAAATCTAACAAATTGAACAATTAAAATTAAATGATTTATTAAAATTAAAGGCACGGAAGCGAATCCACGCAAATGAACTCTACACTATAAAATTTTACACCTTTGATTATGCACAAAAAAACTCGACGCAGAATATTTAGACAAGTCATAATAATTCTAAGCAAATAAATTGTACAATAAGACATTCTACACATTACAAATAGCGAAAATAGTGTTAAATTTAATTTATTTAATTCTAGGCAGTTAAATACTACAACATAAAGTTCTGCGCAATTTAATTCCACACGAGAAAATATTTTTAATTATTAATTAATTAATTGAATATCTTTTTTATTTAAATTTTAACTGTAATGTACATTTTTTGCACAGAATACGATGTAGTATTTAATCGCGTAGAATTAAAAATTCTAAATATCCTTTCTTATGTGGAGAGTTTTCAGGGTTTTTACACATTTTTCTTCACAAAGAAAAAAAATTCCATGAGTTTCCCATGATTTCCATGAAAGAAATAGAAAAATTTGCATGGTCTTTTTTAACATATGTGACACGATCCAAAGAAAGGGACCTTAGAAGCAAAAAATTATAGGTTATGTTTGATGATGGTTTTTACTTAATTAATGCTTCCTTTTTAATAATTTGCAATCATAAAGAGTTTTTTTTAATGAATATTTTGTATATATATAGAAAAACTGTTTTTAACTGCAAATTATTAAAAAGGAAGCTTTAATCGTGTTAAAACTATCATCAAACATAACTTATAATCGTTTACTTCTAAGGTCCATTTCTTTGAATCGCGTCACATAGTTTCTAATTAAAAAAATTATTTTTTCAATATTTTCTAAAAAGTTAAATTCACGGTTAAATTACTTTTGAAACAATGAGACAATTTACACCACCTACCCTATGATACGAAAGTTTCGTATAAGTACCCAATGATACGCTCCTTGCGTATATTTGCGTCTGCGTAAAAGTCCATGATCTTTTTTGCCAAGTGTTACCAACTTAGAAAAAGGCGCGAATAAAGCCTGTAAACTTGTGTTGTGATTGTGCTGCAGAACACGTGTTAAACAAATAAAGTCACAAAACTTTATTATTTAAAATTCATGAAATTTATTAAAGGAAACAAATAAAGAAGACGAAATTCGGTAGGTACATATATTTTCAACTAACAGAATCGTGAATATATACGAGTTTTCTATTTTGAGGTTAGGTTTCATAAAATTCACATAATAACATATCTTAGTTTATGTTTTTGTGAGGTTTCAAACGTTTGTTGTAGTATATGAATGAAAAATTTATAAAATTTTGTATAATATTTGTGTGCAAGTAGGTAAAATTGTTCTGCAGCACAATCACAACACAAGTTTACCGGCTATATTCGCCCCTTTTTCTAAGTTGGTAACACTTGGCAAAAAAAGATCATGGACTTCTGCGCAGACGCAAATATACGC
>WNHD01012457.1:0-11932 GCA_011057455.1 Ganaspis sp. Gsp50 | reverse complement strand
AAAGAAAAGTAATACTTTTTAATCCTGATTAGTCCTTTTTAGTACTTTTAAATCCTTAGCATTCCAGGTCTTATTAGATCTTAAATTTCGACTCGGGTTACGTAACACATTATAAAGTCTGCCTTCAATATTTGTGTTTCATTTTTGTAGAAATTCTTGTGGAAAGTTCCGTTGGAATTTCTTTCAATTGTTTCCAGGAATCGTCCCACATGGGTTATAATCATTATTATAAGTATATAAGTATATTATAAGCATATTATTATAAGTATATAGGTATATTATAAGTATATTATTATAAGTATAAAACCATGATATCCGAAAAGTTTGATTACTTTGAGTGTAAATTGAATTAATACTTTTTAAAATAATTAAATTTTTCAAGAATAAAAGCAGAGAGTAAATTTTTTAAAAGTCCATTTTTACAATCAATTTTTGGCAACTTTTGACCAAGTGATTAATAAAAGTGTATATTTATGTCAACGAATATCTTGAAATCCATATTATGATGAAATTCATGCTCTTTTAAAAAAATTAATAAGTTTTATAAGATTCATAAAGGAGTTTAAATATACGGTTAGTCAATTTTAATTATATTTTTGCTTAAATTAAAACAAAAATTTATAATAATAATTTCATAATATTTAAATTATTATTTTTTAAAAAATAGACGTCTAGTAAAAACTGTAAAATACATTGAAAAAAAATGTTCATAATTTGTGAAATTCCATTTTTAAACCATTTTTTCTTATTTCTGATGCTGTTAAGTTTGGATGAAATAACTCAAGAAAGGTTTATAAAAAGATTAATTGATACATTTTCAAAACAACTATTAATAATAATAATCCACAATTTTATTCATGCATTCATACATTCAATTGTTTTTCAAAAGATTTTGACATTTCCTAGTGTTTACTCATTTAAAGTTTCGCGAATTTATTTATTTGAGAATGATATTTAATTACTTTAGGATTTTAATTAACAATAGTAAAATAAAATCTTATTTAAATGTGTTTGAAAGAGTATGAAATTATCTTTTCAAAAGAATGGATATAAATAGTTTTAAAGAAATATAAGGTTATGTAAATTCTTATTTCGTACAGAAGAGTTATTGTTTACTTTTTAAATAAAAATAAATCTTTAAAAGAAATCTTTGTTAAATAAATAATTAAATTATTTTAAAAAAGGAAAGTAAAATTGAAATTTCGATTCTTAAATCTTTTAAAAAATATAGTAGCTTTTTCAAAACAAATTCAACAAAATTTCTGTTAATTTTTCAGCAATTTATTGCATAAACAATTATTTTTAAACCCTCGTGATATTTCAGAATTATTTTTAAAAAAATCTTTAAATTTTATAAAAATTTATTGAATGTTTGCAATATTTTAAACTTTAAATACTTTAATAATTGATCAAATTTAAGAAACTTCTTTTTGTTTTAATGTTTTTTTTTTGTCAAATTTAGTTTTACTTTGAACTGAAAAACACGCAGTTTTATTTAAGTAATAAAATAAAACTAATATTCTTACAACTTTTTAGATACTTTTTTGAATTGCTGTTAAATTTCATCTTGGATTTTAAATAATGATAATAATATATCAATTTATTGCATTATTAAAATTATTATAATAAATCCTAATAATGGATCATGACATAAATGACATCATGACAAAAAATAATGAAAGGAAATAAATAATGTTCACCGTGTAAAATGTTTCTTAAATAAAATAAATTTTATATAATTAAATAAAAAAAATTGTAATAAATAAAGAAGACGAAATTTTAAAGCAAACATTTTTGGATGCTCAAATTGTATTATTTTTCAGATAAGTGGTATACATATATACCAATTTATTTGTTTGCGAAATTAAAAATATTCTACATCCTTGTTCTTTTAGAAAAAGTTTAATTTTTTAAAAAATATTTTAATTATTTTATAAATAACATTCTATTTTTAACAATTTTAGATTGTTTTTTAAAAATAATGTTTTTAGATATTGATCAATAAATTATCTAGACTCTAATAAAAAAATTTGTACTTTTTTGAAATATGTTTTTTGTTCTTAATAATAATAATAATAATAAGCTATAATATATTAGAAAGAATTAATACGAACGTTTAAAACCTTAGCACAATAAAATTTTAAATTATTCAATTTTAAAATACTTTTGAAATATTTAATTTCAAAATTCCGTTTCTCGCGCGCTTTAGCGCGCGTATATTTAGCTAGTCAAAAAATAAAAGAGTAAATAGGTTCAAATTTAAATTTAAAAGAAAATTGTTTTTTAATTTTTATTTTTAAAATGTGAATAACTCAGGATAGAATTGAACTAAAAGGTTCATGAATCGGTCAATCGATGAGTTTTTGAAGAGCGAAAAATATAAAATATTTAGATTCTAACTTTTTTTAAAAACACATAAAATATATGAAAGAAACTATTTTTTCAGCATTTTCAACATTCGAATAACTTTGTATAGAATTCTGCTAGCAGGTGCATTGAACGATTAATCGATGCGCTCTTAAAGTGAAAAAATGATAAAATATTTACATTTATATTTTATAAAAGAATACAAAAAATATATAGAAAAAACGATTTTTTCAAAATTTTTAAATGCTATAAAAAAATAGTTATATAATGAATCGATCGGGTTCGAAACTCATATCACGTTTGATATGTTTCAATGAGAAAAAAGAACATTTGAATGAATCTATTTCGTGGAATTTGTTTAATTTAAATGAACTTTGTTCCCAGTGGATAATAAGTATTAACAAAATATTAACAATTGACTATAGAAATTTACAATGGATAAAAGTGGAATGTGCATAGAGGAAAAGAAAAAAATGTTTATCACCTGTTAAGATCTTCATGTTTCGACACTATCTTCTTAAGTTTAGATAAAAATTCTTTAGCATTTTTAAAATCCTTGACATTTACGAGCGATTCGAGGTGGTATTCTAAAATGGAGAATTGAGCATGCACATGCATTGTCAGCATAGTGCATAAACCAATTACCGAACAAAAGATTAGAGTAGAGAAATACGTTGACGAACTTTGGAAACAGCATGTGAATTCATAAAAAGGACTTGTTGTTGAGTCGTACGGAAACCAAGATAAATAATATAATTTTCTGTCTTTCTTCTGTCTTAAAACAAAATTTAAATATGTTTGTCCAAAGATATGAAGTGCAGTTGCACTCATTGTAATACAATAAACGGATAAAGTCAAAATCTTTGCGTGTTTAGCACTTAATTTCATTATTTTCAATTCATATTCACTTTTCTCACATTTCCACTCTTCATAAACTTGCTCTATTAGTTTCTCCAGGCCTATAATTCAATAGAAATAAAAACAACAATTTAAGCGATTAACATGCATTGACAAAATAACAAATTATTATATACACAGCAAGATCACAATTTTGTTTATATTATTTCTTTACTAGATACGAGCAAACATACATTTCAAATTTTTTTATTTATTTGCCTAGAAGAAACTTTCGGAAAAAAGTCTGTTCCGAATTAGGATACAATTACCTTTTCTGTTTCTGCACAATTCAAATAATTTAAAATTCGTCATTGTTTGCAAAAAAATACCAAAAGTCATGGTTTCATACACAAGATCAAAATCAGGCCAAACTTTAAAAAGGAACACAATTTGAGGCAGGTAAACAAAGAAGACCATATTTATTCCTACCATTGCAGCCAGAACTTTTGATAATGTTTCATATTTATCATTAGGCTCTGGCCAAGCACCGACTATTCTTAAATTAATTCGATTCCATACAACTGTAAAATCTTCTTTCTCAGCTAAAACATTTTCAAAATGATTTTATGAAAGGATTTTCACAGAAAAATTAATATAGATGTAATTGTAAAAAGAAATAATATAAGTATAAATGCTTTTTGAATATTACTATCTGTTTTATTCATTTTGTGACTGTAGGAAAATGAACCAATGAGACTTCGATGAGTTAACTGATAGAAGCAGTAATAAAGGGAAACAAAGTCTTGACCATAAGAAGGGATTGCTCAGACATAGATAAAACTTTGCATACAAGTTATGAAAAATTTAGACATTTCAAAGTACTTTCCATGAATGTGAATTACAAAAAAGTATTATAAAAAAAGGCTTACTTTACATACTAAATGAATTTCAATCGTTCTCGTGAAGACAGATCTTTAGTCTTTCATTGTCAATCGTTGCAGAACTGTGTGCGTTACAAAAAACTAAACAATTTTTGTATATCTTATATAAAATCTTTAAAGCCTTAAAATTATGGAAATGAAAATTCGCTAATTGTCTAGATAAACATTTTAATGTTATTCAAGAAATCAATTGTTAATAGAAAAAATAATAATTATCTTTTTAATGGACAATTAATTATCTTCCATTGAACTTTTATTAAAAAACAATTCTTTTTCCTTTTTTCTATATTATGAAATATCGAAAGCAATTAATTACTCCTTTCGCGTATTTCATAATTTATCAGTTTTCAAAAGTTTGGAGTAAACATCTTACAAGTTTGTATTAGAGATTAATAAATAAATAAATTGTTATGAATTCCAGGAACATATGGTGACAAATTGAAGACAAAAAATTACAAACAAGTAGTTAAATCCGAAATAGATTAATTTAAAAATTTTAAATATTACATTTTCATGAAAAATGTAATTCTCGTCTTCTTTCATAAAAATATTAAATGTTTTCATTGAGTGCAATAATTGTTTAAAAGAGTTTTAAATTTTAAATTACTTCCAAAATATTTTAAAGACCTAGAAAACAATTTATAACGATTAATAAAATCAATTTTAATTTTATTAATAGAAATTAATTTATTTTAATTTTATTAATAGAAATTAATTTATTTTAATTTTATTAATAGAAATTAATTTATTTTACTTTTATTAATAGAAGGTTTTTTAAATCAAAAGAGAAAACTTGAAACTGTTTAGGAAAGTGTCTTTTTTTAAATAGCGAAAGCAAAATTTAACGAATTTTTTTAACACTGAAAATAAGTTTAAAAAAAACTTTAAAAATCTACAATTTTGTCGAACAATTATATTTTTCTCAATGTGCAGATATGTCACGCGGGTTTTTTGCTCTTTGCATCACAAACGTTAGAAAACCTTTTACAATTAATTTCTATTAAAGAAATATTTACATGATATTTTAGATATTTGAACACATTATTATAAACAAAAAGAAGTGACCAGTTATAAGCTAGTTATATAAGCAGTATTACACTGAAAAAAATGTCTGGTTAACTTAACCAGAAAGGAATGTTAAATATGCCCTTACTATAACTATTATTCTGGTTGACTTAACTAATATTCTAGTTATTTTAACCAGAAAAAATAGTAAGGGCATATTTAACATTCCTTTCTGGTTAAGTTAACCAGCCATTTTTTTCAGTGTACTATGGAAATGAAAGGAAATTCTTCTTTCGATTTTTTTATAATTTGCAAAGGAAGTAAACAAGTTTTATTAACATTCACATAAAAAAGTGTTCACCTTTTTTTAATGCACATTAAAAATAAAGTAATACTTACAATACTGAGTGCAAGTGCCTGTAGACAAAACCGGAAGTGTGCTAATAAAAATGTCCAATAAAAGTAACGTGTGATAAGATTCTTCTATTGCGACAAAATATCTAGAATAAAATATTTTTAAAAATAATAATTAATAGAATTAATAGATTAATATAAAGGCTTACATTCCTAGTTATTTTGACTGAGATTTCGAGGATAAGTATTAAGAGATATACTCAATTTTTGCATAATAAAGTTTTATTTTTGTTTCTTAAAGTCGAGCTTAAAGTTAAATGTTTAAGGTATCATTCAACTGCCATTAACATTTTTTTTGTTTTCTCGTTTTCTTTTTACACAACTTCAAACATTGCCGAAAAAACCATTTTTGATAATTCCCCTTTTTGGGGATCTAACCAAATTTATAATTTATTTTTCGGTATTTTCTAAAACATTCGTTCTAGTACCACACGGAAAGAAAAATCTAAGTTTTATAGTATAAATCGTCCCACGATTTTCTAGCTTGAGCCTCGCTCTTACCGATAAAGTAGAAATTTTTACTCTTATTTCATGTTTTCTTGCTTTATTGGTAAAGTGGTGAATTCACGCTAAAATTTCGTGAGACGGTTTATACTATAAAACTTAAATTTTTCTTTCCGTGCACTTATTCACAAGAAAATGTTGACAAAAATAAAAAATGGTTTTTTAAAAAATCGAATTTTTGATTTTTCAAAAAATGGCCACGATTTTGTTGATTTTTCAAATTTTTAAAAAGACAAAAATGCTTTGGATAAAATTTATAATGCCTCGTATTCTAAAGGTAAAAATAGATATCTATTTATTCGTGAAAGTAAATATTCCTCATAATCGTGAAGATTACGAGGCTTTTGAATGGTGTTTTATGGAAATTAATACTAAAAAGGGTTATGTCTATTACAAAAAAACGTTCTAAAATAGAATTCTCATATTCCATTAGATGTATTAATTTGAAAGAGTGACGACTACACTGTAAAAACAATTATCTCAATTTAAGATGCTTTGTCTTCACTTTACAAACATTTGACGTCTTTTTTGGCGTTATACGTTTCAAAAGTGGGGACAAAACATCTTAAATTGAGACTTTTGTTTTTACAGTGTTTAAGAGACTATGGAATCTTCATTGACGATCAATTTATTGTCATTTAGATGACAATTTATGACAAATTTATTGTCAATAGATGCATTAATTAATAATGCAAATAAAATGAATGGTTTCCTGCTTCGTATATATGAGAACAATACAAAAACATTTCAACAATGAAAAAATCGAAAAAATTGCGGAAACTATATGGACCTAATCTTTTCCCACATAGCATTGATCCTTTCCTAAACGTTTTCTAGAGCTTTGTTTGCAAGGTTCGGAAGATTTAATTGCATGTTTCAAGAAAGCTTGCATGAAGATTTAAATGTCTTCTATGAAAAAATGTTTAACGTGAAGCTTTTCTAAAGCTTGCATTTAAAGCTTTGGACAAAGTTCGGTGGAAAGATGTAGTATAAACATTTAAATTAAATATTTAACGAAAATATTGTTAAATAATAATTTATGACAAACAATTTATATTTAATTCTACATTGAGCAAGGCCGAAAAAATGTATTGCGCAGCCGTAGAAGCCATATTTTAGGACTGCGAATCACTGTAAATTATTATTCCTACCCATCCTTTAATTTGAATGTTTATTACAGCTTTCCCCTGAACCTTGCCTAAAGCTTTTAAAACAAGCTTTAGGAAAGCTTCCCGTTAAACATTTATTCATAGCGCACATTTAAATGTTTATGCTAGCTTTCTCAAAGCTTGCAATTAAATCTTCCGAACATTGCACTTAAATATTTTTTTAAAAGATGTTTTTGGTGTTTGATTGCACTTAGAGCTTTAGGAAAGGTTCAGTGCCATGTGGGATTATTTATAATTGAATCAGTCCGTGCAGAAACCGCATAAGTCCATAAAACAAAATTGTTCAGGAATCAATAAAAACTGTTCTTCTTCTAATTGTGATACTTTTTTTAATTCTGCTTTTTTTATTATATTCTACTAATCAATAGGTTTAAAAATTTGCTATGGTTGGTTTATTTTTTAATTAATATAAGGTATACAAAAATTAAAATAACTTTTGGACTTATGCTGTTTCTGAACGGAATAAAATGAAAAACGCAAGAAACGTCGTAAAACAAGTTTATTATCATATTTTTATTAAGTATTTAGTAACATTTGTTAAAAATATTCAATTTAGATAGTTTTTATTAACATTTTATAAATATAATAAAATTTCTTAATTCTAAATTTTATTAATATAAATACTATCGTACTTTTATTAAAATATGTAATTTCCAAATTTTACAGAGTTAAATTTTACGTAAAATTACAAAAGAGGTGCAAGTTTTATCAAAAAAAAAATTAATAACTTAATGTTAAATTACCAGATAAAATATTTTAGATTACCAACATAATCTCAAAATGTCATGAACAGAAATTTGATTAATTTTTTAAAAGGGTTTGGAGTTTAGTAACTTACAGAAAATTTTAACAGATTGTAGAGCTTCATCTAAAGATAATTTTTCAATAAAAACGTGATTTTCAAAAGAAAATGGACTTATGCGGTTTCTGCACGGACTGATTCAATTAATACATTGACTCACAACTTTTATTCAATTCTATAAAGTTTCATGTTCCTGTGATTTTTAACTGGAATAAGGGATAGAAGGTGAGAAATAATAGAAGTAAATTATATTAAACAAGAAACTGATTATATTTGACTTAAAAACAAAGTGTATCTTACGAAGTTCGATGCAGTACTACTTATATAGAGTTCATTTCTTAGCTTGTGCTCAATCAGTGTTGATAACACCACCATACAAATAATTTTATTGACAACTTAATATTTTTTAACACTAAGACATTCGAGTTTTCATCTTCCTCTTATAAGAACTGATTATACCTTAGAAATTCTCTTAATTAATATATGTATAAAATGTGTAAGCATTATAATTCCATGTTTTCTGCTCTACAAATTGATGATGACTTATTTGTAGTGCACGGAGAAAAATCACAAGTGGTATGTACTTAACACTTAAGTAAAACATACCCAAGAAGCTGAGTTGAGGTAGTTGTGAAAATTAATTACTTAGCTATTACCTATTTAGTGCCAGTAAATTTTTTCAATTCAGTTAATCTAATATACCCATTTTCCATAAAATTTCAAATAATGTATTCAGTCATTGACAATTTTTATATATATATATAACCTTCACAAAATTTTGTATGAAAATACTTTCTATTTAATTAAGTTCCAATTTTTTTCTGCATTGTCAATAATAATGATAAGAAAGCAAGTGACCTTCTTACTGCCTGTAAAATCATAAAAATTCAGTAAAAATCTTTTTCTTGTGACATTTTAACATTTTTTTAATACTTCTCATTGCCTACTTGTTCATTATAAAAAAACTATTAAAAAAACTATTTTAAAACTATTCAGAAATATGTAAAAAATATGTAAAAAATATTTTAAAAAACCAGAGAGTAGAGAAAGCAAATATAGTCAGACGAAGGGAGCAAAAATGATTGAAAATAAGACATTAAAAAAAGCCAGCTAATGTTCATTTGGTCTCATCATATTTGCTTTATCTATACTGATTTATTTTAAACCTCCGTTACTACGTTTGTCTGACTATGCTAGCTTTCCCTACTTTCTGGTTTTATATCTTTTTTACTCCATTTGTCTGACTATATTTGCTTTTTCTACTTTCTGGTTTTAAATCTTTTTACTCCATTTGTCTGACTATGTTTGCTTTTTCCACTGCCTCGTTTTAAAAATCTTTCTTTTAAATCTTTTAAATGTTTCTAAAACTATTATAACTTTCACTATAATGTCTGGATTTAAATATTTCTTATTATGTTGGTCTGACTGTGCTTGCTTTGTCTACTGTCTGGTTTAAAACCTTCCTTACTGTATTTATAACACGCAATATATTATTTACAAACCATAGAAAACGTCTCATAAGACATTACGCAAAATTTCCCCGCTGTTATTTGCAAGGGTGTTTCCGTCCTTAGGAATAGCATCAATAAATTCTTGGCTTCAATAGCTGACAAATTATACCACTTGCAACGATAAACACAGAAATGCAACTTTGAAGTCTGAAATAAATAAATGAAATAAAAAAAGAATACTTACTGACTGCATGATAAAATTAATAACAAAATAACATTTACCGCAATTTTAAGCTTTTCGCCAAGAAAGCATGCAACATACAAATTTGACAAAATGACGAACATAAAACATGTCCAAAACAGAATTTCATAGAAACTGAAGCCTTTATTTTGAGTAATAATCTGAAAAATAACATTAATAGCTTTTTTGCCAATTCACAAGTGATGAAATTCACGACAAACCTTTTACATTTCTTTTACATTGAATTGTTAATAAATTACATATTATTACTAACCAACAGATAAAAGCCTTGTAAGCATAGTTGAACAGAAAATAATACCATTTCAAATAAAAATATTTTGTTAAAAGATTTTTCAAAAATAGATGCAAACCTTAAAATTCAAGAAAATAACTTGGGTTAAAAAAATATTATAATCATATATTAAGGGCATATATGGTATAGAGAGTAACGTCAGACCTTAATCATATTTTTCAAATCTCTTCTAGACAAAAACGAAGTTTAGGATGATACTTGGAGGATCGATAAAAAATATAATGATTTCTGGTCTGGTCTAAAAATTAAAATATCTAATGTCCTACTTACAGCTAAAGAAAGTTTAATGAACTGATTACATGTTGAAGGACATGGAGATATTTTATTTTTGAGACTAGAACATTCATTCTTTTGATATTTTTCTCCAATCCTCCAAGTTTTATCTTCAAATTTGCTTTGTCTAGTAAAATTTGAAAAATACGTTTAAGCCTAGAGTATAATGTCACCCTCTTCTACATATATCCTTAAAATTTCTAAAAATATAAATGTCAGCAATTAGTGATGCATGTTAAACGATATTTCGCACTCAATAAAAATTTTGAGAAACGCTTGCAAAATTTATTACAAAAAGTATTGTTTTTTCAGTCTTTTTCTTTTATTAAAGGAAATAGCTTGACGTTTACTATTTTTTTCCATGCACGACTTTTAGTTGTGAATTAGTAGAAAATTACTAATTCAGATTTAGTGAGTGGTAACAACAAATGTTTTTTTTAATGCAAACAAATATAGGCTTAATTCCAAACAATTTCATAGACTACTAATTGAATTTTTTTAAAAATTCAAAATTTTTAATTTTTAAACAATTTTAAACAAACATTGTTTTAAACAAACGAACTTCCAAAAATGCTTTCTTGTTTGACATTTGAATCGATTTGGTTGTAAAGTAACCATTTCTTTAAATTAAAATCAAAGTTGTTACACAGTGTGTGAAATGAATATTTGTTTAATTTAAACAAATTTTTTTCCAAACGAATAATAAATATTAACTATTGACTAGCAATGTACAATTGTACAATGTACATTGTACATAGTGGAAAAGAAAACAATGTTTATCACCTGTTAAGATCTTCATGTCTCAACACTATGAACTTAAGTTTAAATGAAAAATCTTTAACGTTTCTAAAATCCTTGGAATTTATGAGCGATTCGAGGTGGTATTCTAAAATGGAGAATTGAGCATACACATGCATTATCAGAACGGAGCAAAAGCTGATTAGCGAACAATAAATTACAGTAGAAAAATACGTTGACGAACTTTGGAAAAAACACGTGATTTCATAAAAAGGACTTTTTAAACAATCGTACGGAAAATAAGAATAGAAATACAATTTTCTATCTTCTTTCTGTCTCACAAGAAAATTTAAATATGTTTGTCCAATTAGATGAAGTGCAGTTGCACCTATTGTAACAACAGAAACGGCCACAGTTATAATTTTTGCGTATTTATCACTTGTTTTCATTATTTTCAATTCATATACACTTCTTTCACGTTTCAAATCTTCATACACTTGCGCTACTAGTTTCTTTAGACCTAAAATTAAATTTAAACAAAATTAATATTTAATCCTGTTGACAAATTAACTATTGTCTAAATGACTATTTAACATGCACATTGACAAGTTAATTTTCTTTACATTATTTTGTTATATACGAGCAAACATGCATTTCAAAAAATATTTCCTTTTAAAAAAATAACCATGCTAATTTTGACCATTCTTGAAATATTTTTATTTCATATGTTTAAAACACGAAAACACATCACGCGGTCAAAATTGACCATTATGGAAACCATCCCGTGCAGAAATTGCCACAGTTTACCCCGAGTAACGACCAGGCCCTGGTCCGATTTACTGCTCTGGCCCTGGATTACTAAATTTCGGTGGCCCCG
>WNHD01012452.1:0-10214 GCA_011057455.1 Ganaspis sp. Gsp50 | reverse complement strand
AACATATTTTGAAGCATTGGGAAGTATTTATAAATATTTTAAAGTAATTTTAAGTATTTTTATATATTTTGAAGTATTTTGAAGTAATTAAAATAAGTATTTACTTATTTTTTAAATATCTTTAAAATATTTGAACTGTCTTGAAGTGTCTTTAAATATTTTGAAGTCTTTTAAATTAATGTAAATGATTTTAAACTATTTTAAAGTAATTTTAAGTATATTTAAATATTATTATTTATATTTAAATATTTTAAAATATTTTGAAGTATTTTAAAGTCTTTTGAAGTCTTTTTAAGTGTTGTTAAATATATTGAAGTATTTGAAAATATTTTAAAGTAATTAAAAGTATTTTTAAAAATTTGAAGTATGCATTTCTAATTGTAAGTATGTAGTCTCAAGATTGCTTAAAAATTATAAAAAAAACTTATTGAAAATTAGGGGAAAAGGTGAAAAAAGGGGATTAGGTAAAAAAGGGGACGAACTGTGATCCCTGTTATTATTCCAAAATACGGAATTATTTCACAGGATTTTTAATTTTTTGCGCAATTTTAAAATTAACGATTGTTTTGTAGATTTTAATTAATTTATTACAGCATAGAATTTTAATGGATCATTGTACAATTCTTATTTTAAATCAAATGTAAAATAATTCGTATTTTAAATTAATTGTCAAATTCGTATTTTAAGTTAATTGTCAAATTCGTGTTTTAAATTAATTGTCAAATTCGTATTTTAAATTAATTGTCAAATTCGTATTTTAAATTAATTGTCAAATTTGTATTTTAAATTAATTGTCAAATTCGTATTTTAAATTAATTGTCAAATTCGTATTTCAAATTAACAGTAAAATTCGTATTTTAAATCAACTGTAAAATCCGCGTTTTAAATTAATTGTATTTTTATTTTAAATTAATGTTAAGATTTTCTTAGAAATCTTAATGACAAAAGGTCAATTAATAACGTTATTCATCGTGAGTTTGTTGCAATGCAAGGTTCAAAGTCTTAGGAGAATTCAAGAAAGGAATCATTATGTAGTTGAGTGAGGATAATTTTCCCTTGATTCGTTAGCAAACAAATGCGTTTAATTCAGCAGTAATTTCCCTGAGTGCATTTAGATGTTTATACATATACATATATACATGGTTAAAAGTCATTGTATAAGGAAGCATGTCACATTACAAGTAAGATGCTTCAAACAAATTTCATCTATCTAGCACTCGCTAATTTCACCATTCCCATGAAATTACCATGAATATATTTCAACAAGAGAATAATTATGTTATAACCACGACTTGTGTACTCGAAACAATACCCAAAGCCTGCGACACAAAAATTTTTTAACATAAAAGCAATAGAAGTGAAAACAAAAGTTAATTTTGAATGGATGAATTTTATTCGAGGAATTTTAATCTCGATAATGTTCTTTTGTTTTATTGAAATGTTATTCTTTTCAAATAATTGCTTTTAAAATTAAAGTTATTTCAAATGAGCACATGTTTTAGTGTTTACAACAATTGTTGCAAAAAATAACATTATTTTTAGTATAGTGAGTCACTTTTCCTCAAGAAACGATAACCATTTTGAATTGAAAATAAGGAAAAACAAAACACAAAAATATGAAAATAAAATTACAAAATATGAACATCAAATTAAAAAATAGGAGAATAATATTAAAAAATATGAAAATAAAATTAAAAAATAGGAGAATAAAATTACAAAATATGAAAATAAAATTACAAAAGATGAAAATAAAATTACAAAATATGAAAATAAAATTACAAAATATGAAAATAAAATTACAAAATATGAAAATAAAATTACAAAATATGAAAATAAAATTAAAAAATTATTAAAATAAAATGTGCAACATTCACTACATTTAATTTAATAATTGAAAGATGTCTTTAAGGAATACCATAAAAAACTGTTTTCACTTAATTACACAAGTTGCATAAATAATTTGAAACAAATGCTTTACGATTTTAAAAATGAGAACAATATTTCCAATTCATGAATAAATGGAAAAAATATCTTTAATTATAAGAAACAAAATTCTTCCATTCGAAATTAATTGGACATTTCACGGATAATTAATGCCGTCAATTTAAATTAAAAACGTTCTTTTACACACGAATCATTATCAGTTTTCATCTGTTTTTAATTAAAGATTCACAAACGAGGGTAATTGTTTGATTCCGTAAAGTTCAAGCAACAAATTAATTAATTAACAAACAAATTAATTCGATTAAATCTACAAGTTCAATTTAGACAAAAATATTGAATTCTTTGAATCAACTTTTTGGTAAGATGGTAAGATAAAATTCATCCTTTTTGGAGTTTTTTTCCTTTTTATGAAATATAAAACGTGTAAATGATTTTGTTTTAAAATTTTAAATTTTCAATAAAAATGTATGTACCGATTGAACATACTTTTTATGAGACATAAGTAAATATAGTTAAAGAAAAATCAATTATAAAGATTGTCGATTTTGCATCAAAGTAATTGTGTGCCTAATTTTGTAAAACTTCTTTGTTCTTTGTCTTTTGCATATCAAACACCATCATCGCAAGTTTCGAATTTCACGCTCGTTGGTAGCAAAGTATTGGTAATCTTCCTTCACTCTGAATTTTATAAATCTACTGATTCACCAGCTGATTCTCAGCTTTCATATTTTGCAAATCTAACAGAAAATTTTTTTTTTTCTCTTAAAATAATGAATATATATCATTACGAAAATCTGTTGACAATCATAAAATAACAACCCGGGTAGAAATTTTGTTTTCTGCCCGAGAAGATGGTCTGTCTGGTACGAATTAATTATTTTGTAAACAAAATGCGTACAATTTTCTTACAAACTTTGGTTAATTTTAAGAACACAGTTTATAAAGTATCGAATTTTCCGTTACAAGTCCTGAAGGATAAAAACTGATCCAAGCTAAGAATTTCATCTCGAATTTAAGACAAAATGTTCTCTGATTTTTTCGTATTCAAACACAACCGTATTAGATCAAATTTTGAGTATTTATCTTTTAAGCAAAAAATTGTTTTCGTATGAAAAAGACTGTTTTCGTATATGAAAAAGACTATTTTCGTATATGAAAAAGACTGTTTTCGTATATGAAAAAGACTGTTTTCGTATGAAAAAGACTATTTTCGTATGAAAGAGATTGTATAAATTTCTGACAAGCAGTTCAATTATAATAAACACATATATAATAAAATGATTATATAAATTTGACAGAGAATAGTGTCCAGTTTTGCGTTTGAGGACATTAGAACGTTTCAAGTTTTCTATCTCTCGAATCTCGACTGGAAATTTTCCGGATTTGCGTATGGTGTATCATGTTTAAAAGTGTTATGGAATATCATTTAATATGTGTGGGTGCGGCTGCAGAATATTAATGTGTGTCTGCAACGTGCAACATCTCGTTTTACAGGAGAGAAAACCGCGTATAGTACTGTTTCGCGGAAGGCGGCCACCGAGAATAGTAATAGGTTCTCCGGATGAAAGAAAGAAGTTGTTTCTGGTCCAGGATCATGTGGTAAAAGAAACAAGTCCAGACTCAAAAAAACCACATTAATCTACACCAGCTACAATCTAACATATGGCTTTTCCAAGAAATGAATTTCAAAAATTTGTCCTTTTCGTCATAACAAAACATGCAAGCCGCCTTCTGTGTTTTATAAAGAAAAGCATGACTTCTTATCTCTGTTCTTTATTGAACGCCGACTCTATAGAAAGTGGAGCTAAAAATTTTCAAGGACTTAAATTTCCCTCTCTGGTTACTTCAAGTGTTTCCTTATATCCTCAAACTTTGACTTGCGAGTCAACAAAATTTTAAATGCAATTTTAAATGTCAAAAATATTTTTTAAATAAGAATGATTGCTAACAACTTAATTCAAGTATCAAGTGTTCATTTACGAATACTTTTTCCTTCCTTGAATCCTTGACCCTGAAGACACGAAAATAGAAAAACAAAACAACTATAGTTTATATAGTTTATACTATAAGTTTCGTGGTTACTATAAAATATAAAATTTACACGCACAAGATAAATTTTATATTTACAATAATCATTTTAAACGGGTTATAATTGACAGTCAAAATTCTGTAAAAGAGAAAATTTTACCTATGTAACATTCGTCTTAAGATTTCTAGCAAACATATGTTGAGGATTTGAAAGCATTTTTGACGAGAGAGAACACAAAAACACATTTGGAAATTGTCAATTTGAATATAAGCTCGATTTTTTGCAATTAGAAATTAACGTCACGCCATTTGGCAAGAGAATACGAAACTGATCACAAATTTAACTAATAGCAACACCAGTCGGTATACAAATGATGTTATCTTATCGCGAGTAGAATAGAGATAAAGGTCTGATATTAATGCAGATTTTACACATTGGTAGACATTTTAAAAATGGTGGCTATTTGTTTACTTTTTTAAGATATGCTAAATGATCAAAAGATCATATACATATAAATAGCAAAAACTAACAATGTCTTGCTTCTCTTACCAAATCGAATGCAAAAGGAAAATGCAAAAAAAATTTCAGGAACACATTGAAAATTTGCAAAAAAGTGAATTTTTTAATCATTTCTATTTTTCAATTCACATTTCAAACAATTTTATAAGAAACTGAACGTGGAATATAATAAAGGAAACATAAAAGTGTTTTTAAGAATCTAATGGACTATGAAACAGGAAGTAGAAAGCTAATACATTAAAGTTATCATTGTTTGAATAAGTATGTGCGTATAAAAGTTCACGCAATTCGTTGTGCGTGTAAAAAACAAGTGAAATATATTGTTTACACAAGTGTGAAAAATATACCGTAATTTCTATGACGTTTCTCGTAAATGTATATTGTATACCGGTAAAAAACACGTGCTTGCTGCCATCTTTAGTCACATTAACAAACCTAATATGTAGTTAATTTTTTAGGTAAATCATGCAAGTTTTAATTTCAACTGTACTTGCTTATTTTTCACTGTACATTACTGTTAGACATTATAACTAACCGAAAATAATTTAAAAAAACTCTAATTCAAGAAACTCTAATTCATAAAACTCTAATTCAAAAAACCCTAATTCAAAAAACTCTAATACAAAAAACTTTAATTCAAAAAACTCTAATTCAAAAAACTCTAATTCAAAAAACCCTAATTCAAGAAACTCTAATTCAAAAAGCTCGAATATAAAAAACTCTAATTTTATAAAAAAAAAAATAAGAATAAAATTTTAAAATGGCTAATATTTATATTTTGTATTTATAATATTTGAGATATACATTGTAGTTTCAATAATTATAAAATCTTAATTACCAATGGAGAAAGTTATTAATTAAACCTCGAAAAAATCGAAGGTTTTATTTCCTTATAAAGGAATCACACCCAGAACGTTATGTTACTGATCTCTGCTATAATTGCAGGCAATTGATAGGAAAGTAGTAATTACAGAAGATATAAATGTTATTATTGATAAAATCATAAATTGTTAGAGCAATAAATTGATAGTCGTATATATATATCGGTAAAATTGTATTTACAATATACGTACACATATATACGAAACATACATATAACATACATACAACATACATACAACATACATACAACATACATACAACATACATACAACATACATACAACATACATACAACATACATAAACATATACGACTATATCAATATAATTTATCGTACATTGATAAAATAATAAATAATAAATTACCAAGCCAGATAATAATTAATATTAATAATAGAAAAAATAAATAATAAATATTAATAAACAATAGCAAAGGAAAATGAATAGTAATAAACAATAATAAATAACAACAAATAACAAATCGTTCGAATATACAGTATCGATAAAATCACATAATTTCTAGAATAGTAAATCGATGGAATTGATAAAATGCAGAAAATAAATTGATAAAACGGTGAATCGTTAGCTAATAAATTGAGATAGTTTAAAAATCCCAAGAAAAGGAGATTTAATAAAATAAATTAGAAAATTAGAAAGAAACGAGTATATCCATTAAGAATAATCAATTTTTAAAATTAAACCAAGGAAACAAGAACTTGAGTAATTGTAAAACTAATCTGAACATCAAAATGAATGAACCGAGGAAAGAAAGCAATTGAATTTTAAACTAATTGCTATATAGCATTAAACATTAATTTTTCCCGAGAAGCTCGTTTGATTTATATTGAAAACAGAATCAGCGACACTAGCTGTTACAAACGCCCCCCTGAAAACTCCCACTTTCTAACAACAATTATTCATATTTCTAATCAGAAGTTTCCACATATTTTCATCATTTAGAATGAAATTCCACAATTTCAGCCGCAACTTTTGCATACAAATACTATAAACAATGCTTCCTCTATCTGCAAAAACTGATGTCTTGAAATAAGACATCAAGTGTCTTACCATAAGACATTTAGCGTTTTAAAATAGCAAAATAAGACATTTTTTGATGCAAATAGATTTGTCCTAAAATATAGTTTTATGTGACAATTATTAACTTTTATGTTATTGTTTTAGAACAATTATTGTCCATTTTCATTACAAAAACATATTTTGCAAAAATTGAAATGAAAATAAAAGAATTCGTTTAAATGAACGTTCTGAACTTTAGAAACGTCATTTTTTGGCGTCTTAAAACGCTAAATGTCTTACGGTAAGACACTTAATTTCTTATTTCAAGACATCAGTTTTTGCAGTCAATTTTGTGGCTTAAAACAAGACTATAAGTCATTTTTTGGTCTGAAAATCAGTCAAAATTGACACTTATGTAAACGGTTTTAGCCAAAAATGGGCTGAAAACAATACTTCATTTTTTCAGTGATATAATTTGTCATGTACAGAAAGTATATAAAATAAACTATACATAACATCCCAGTGGAAAATTTTCCGACACTCAAGCTTCGCCCAAGATTGGGCCGATGGTAATTTCCCACTGGGATATACTTAAAATTTGCGTCAAATCACTTTATGAAACTTATTTCTAAATTTTCTTTTTCAAAATCGCTTTAATTTTCAATGGTGCAGAACAAAAATTATATTTTCGACGATCCAAATAAAATTCTTTTGTCTTTGTTACTGAAGAACAACTTGATGGTTATTATATATACTTTTTGTTCGTGTGAAGAATAAAGATTGGTTAAACAAAGGCCGACAACGATGACGCAATTTTAATGGCAGTATTTACATTTCTTTCAAAATAGATGGCTTTCTTTAATGAAATAACGGTTTGAATCGTTTCAATAATGTGAGTCCTAAACTGAAAAGCGATCACACGAACAGTTCCCATATTAGTCATACATGACTTAACGAGCACCTAACTCTAACATTCAGAAGGGAGACAATGCTATATAGCCAACGAAACACCCAAGCAAATGAATAAAGCAAATATGGTAGAGCTGATTTCAAATTGAGAAACAATTCAAATTATATTTGCAATTGAAAATATTGCATTCAACACATTTCAATAAATTATTCTTCCCTCACTTTTTTAAAACTCGAAATACTAATCAATATCAATAACACTCAAATCACTATATAAAATCAGACTGTTCAAATGAACGTTCGGGGCTTCACTGTAAAAACATCTTAAATTAAGACACTTGTTTTTACAGTGTTTATAGTGACTCGAAACTACAGTTTCGAAAACAGTACTCGAAACTATAGTTTGTAAAAAAGACACTGTAAAAAAGAAGTCTTACTTTCAGACCATTTTAGGATGAACCCGTCTACATCAGATCCAATTTCAACTATATAAATTTTAGCATCAACACTGCAAAAAATGGTGTCTTAAAAGTGGGACAGAAGTAAGTGTCTTAAATTAAGACATTTTTTGTGTCTTAGTCACCAAATATGTCTTAATTTAAGACGTTTTTGTTCAAAATAAGACACCATGTTTTTGTAGTGAAGAGTTGAATTTTAAGACTTAAAACTGACTTAATCTCGTTTTAAGACATAAAATGTTCTGACTTTCAGTCATTTTGGCTTTAAGATGTAAACGGTTTAAGACTTTGCTTTTACTGTGTTTTTATACTTTTAGTATATATACTAAAAGAAGAACCCTAAAGACCATTTGAAAAACCAAAGCCAAAGTGATTCAAAATCAGTGTACTTTTTATCTAAAAATTAAAAAGTCACTTTTCGGTCTAAAATTCAGTTAATTTGCAATCTATCGAATTTGCAATTCTATCGACGCCAGAAACAAATAGAAAATAACAAATATTCCGTACTACTGTACTCTCTAAGTATGAATCAGCGATAAGTGAGCCACTTATTCAAATCAGCACATATACGCTGAGAATCAGCGGCTTTTAGGTTATGTTTCACTGAAGCATCAGTGTATACACGCTGATTTCAATAAGTGGCTCACTTATCGCTGAGAATCAGCAAAATTCCGCTGATTCAGATTTAAAGAGTGTAATAATATTAACCTTTCATTATAATGAAAGGTTAATATAATATAATAATAATAATAATAAATAAATAATAATAAATAAATAATAATATTAACCTTTCATTATAATGAAAGGTTAATTTTACCTTTTCTATCATCTTTACACTCTCTAAGTCTGAATCAGCTTATATTATCGCTGCGATAATTAACTTATTCAAATCAACGTTTAAACCCTGATGTTTCACTAAAACATAATCTATAGTTTAGCGAATTTTTATAAAAATTCGCTGATTCTCAGCGCGCTGATTTGAAAAGTGGCTCACTTATCGCCGATTCACATTTAGAGAGCAAAATGAGAAAAATAATAATAAGTTTCTCGCGATCGTGACTATGAAGGCAATAAAAAAAGGGGGTGCGTAATTAGATGTGGAAAAAAATCTCAAGTAAAGTGCAATCAGCACAGATGGAATGTGAGAGAAGAGGGTTGAAAAGAATCGATAGCGGCAAGTGTGTATATAGATGTATGTATACGCGAGATATTACAACAAGTTGCTGGGTGTGAGGGTGCGTTTACACCACAAAACCTGCTTCGATCAATATAACACCCATGGGGTTGCCTCCACAGTCAATGGTTCCCAGTGGCTACCCTGCACGTGATACACCCCCGAAAATGAAAGTGCACGTGATATTTGTCTCTTTCAAACAGGGAGTGTTTAAGACATCTAACTTGCGTTCGAGTCACGGACACGCCCGAAATCTCCATTACTTTTCTTTGTTAAACGTTTGTTCCGCGTTAAAAAATTACTTTTCGCCTTTTACTACTATTATAATCTTCAAGCTTTTAGAAATAAAATCCTTTCACCCTTGTTCGAAGAATTTTATTGTCGGGATGTATAACAATATTCCTTTTCTTTAAATATGCACTGATTTTTCTATATATAAATAAAAAATCGTCACGATTACAATGCTTCATAAGGAAGCAAAAATAAGTAAATTAATTTATATCATTATTATGGTTTTTATTTCATATACATTTATTTAACTACTTGAATTATGTTTCATATGATATATAAACCATTTACTTGTCTATTATCAAATAAATATTTATTTGAACCAAGTAATTATTATTTGAATCAAATAAATGACATTTGAATCAATTATTTCTGTATTTAAATCAACTACTGTTCATTAGTCTTAAATAATAATTACTTGGTTCAAATAAATATTTATTTGATAATAGATAAGTAAATATTTATTTGATAATAGATAAGTAAATGGTTATTTGAATCAAATAAATTTTTTTTTCAGTGTACAAGCACAGAAAAAACCTGAAGTCACTTTTGATGCGGTTCAAATTAGGCAATGCTAGACGACATAAAATGTGGCGCTACGAGGTTCATTTTTGATTCAGTTCAAATTGACCCTCATACGGGGCTCACTTTGAACTGAGTGTGAGTACAGCAAAAAATAACTGGTACTATATGTAAATGGTTGAATAAAAGGATTACTAGTTTTCTTGGGTTATGTTTACCAAGTAATTATATGGTTAAATTAACTATACTTTTCTGCACTGAAAAAAAATTTATTTGATTCAAATTACCATTTCCTTGTCTATTATCAAATAAATATTTATTAGAACCAAGTAATTATTTATTAGAACCAAGTAATTATTATTTGAACCAAATAAATGGCATTTGAATCAATTATTTCTGTATTTGAATCAACTACTGTTCATTAGACTCAAATAATAATTACTTGATTCAAATAAATATTTATTTGATAATAGA
>WNHD01012442.1:0-10211 GCA_011057455.1 Ganaspis sp. Gsp50 | reverse complement strand
TAATAGAATGTATATTAAGTTGTAAATTATTAAGTTAACTAAAATTAAAAAGTATAAATATTATATAAAGTATAAATATTATATGAAGTATACAAATTTTTAAAAGAATAAATAATAGAATGTATATCAAGTTGTAAATTATTAAGTTAACTAAAATTACAAAGTATAAATATTATATAAAGTATATATATTATATAAGGTATAAATATTATATAAAGTATAAATATTATATAAAGTATATAAACATAAATCTGGCATAAATGAAAGTTATAGTCTGCAAAGTAGAATCTTAAATTTCAAAAAGTTTTACGAATCATATTTTTAATCCTTAAAAATATTCTGTTTGGATTTTTTCTAAAAACTTAGCATATCGGAATTTATCATTCAATCAAGAATCACAATACTTAAAGGTGTAACATTAGCTCAGAATAAAAGAATACATTGAAATGCAAAACTGTCAAGTTTATTAATAAATATTATTTTATTTTACAAAGTTTCAAATCAGTTTTTACAAGTAGTAAAAAAGTACAATATTTGATACAAATCACTGCGTACATTTACCACCATTTGTGACCGTAAATATTCACTAAAAATTCCATTCCATGATTTATCTGAGACTTAAACTTCAGGCCAACTTCATTTTTTCCAATTCCTCCAACACCTTCAAATGATACACTGCCACCATGTCCATCCTTTCTTAGATCACGGACAACAATTTGTGAAATTAAATAATGATTCGGCAAACGAAAAGTCCTCTCCACTTTTGCTTTTCGTAGTATTTTGTAGGAACTAGAAATCGTCTCATTCACCAACAGGAGATCAGAATATACTCTCTCTCCCATAATAAAGACATGTGATTCATTTTTGAAGTTTTCTCTCTTATGGGTATCTGCACCCGAAAACGAGTAAGAATTCACTGCCAAACATGCAATAAGAGTCAAAAAGACAAAAATATGTGTTTTCAACTCCATTGTATTTTTCGAAAATCCAATCACGTTTTTAAATTATCACCTTTATAAATTGTCACTTTATAAATTCTTGAATTTTCTTACAAGGTGCTTTTTGCTTCTAAATCAGTGTCTATTTAGAATATGCTTTATATTCAATTCGTTACTGCTTTTTTATATACGTTATCAGGTATTTTACTTTCATGTTTTGGGGGTAATTGACTTCAGCAATTATTTGGAATAGATGACTAATTCTGTTGAAATACAGTTCCCAGAATTAAAATCGAAAGATTATTTAAGGTGAAAATAATGAGACAGTTATGAAATCGTTAAAATACATTTATTTTTATCAATGTAATCAAACTTGTTAATTTTTTCCGTATCTGCATTTCAAATTCTTTCTTGAAAAAGCTAATCTTTTTGTGTTTGTAAAAAACTTGAATACCGTTATAAACTTATGAATTTTTATTTCAAGATTGTAAAGAATAATTTCGCTTTCTTTAAAAAGTGAAAAGTATTTTTTTTATTGTAGATTTGAGTCATGATTTATTTTTGACAGGCGGATCTAGAGAATTTATATTAGTGAATATTATGAAATTATTTATTCAATATTTATTGAATCAACATAATTGCAAATGATTACAAACTCCTTTTGTTCATTGAAAGCATATAAAAAACGATTTTTAAGAAACTCAATTTAGAAGTGTTTAATATCCATCATAAATTACGGAAACAATTTTTATCCTTCATGAAATACATGAAGAAATTGTTGTCTGTTGAAATAATTATTTGTTTTAATAATTGTTTGCAAAATAACGTTTTTGACATTTGTGATTCTAAAGTGTCTAGATTCTAAATTCGAATTTTTAAATTTGAATGACTGCATTCAGATTCGTTATCAGTCTCTCAAGAAACCTGCAGGATTGAGGTTTCAAGAATTTTATTAACTTTTTATTTGTTGTCCTCCAAGTTAGTTCCGCCAGTTTGAATTTTATAAATCTGAATTTAGATTCGTCATCAGCGACCCCAAAAAACCTATAAGATTGAGGTTTCAAGTAATTTCTATTAATTCTTAAAATTATCATCCTCCATATTGGGTCCGCCATTTTGAGTTTTATAACTCAGACTCTAAATTCGTTATCAGCGATTCCAAAACCCCTCATATTTTAAATTTCATGGAAAACCATCTGGCGTAATAATTTCGTCCACACGAGACTGTATTTTCAAAAATAAAAATACACTTTAGTCGCCATATTTTGTCCACCATTTCAAAATTTATTTTCGTCAATAATCATTTTTTTTAGCTTGAACATCCTTGCTGCGATATTTGTACATACTTATCTTTAATGCTTTATTTTAAATAAATAAATGAATAAATAAATGAATAAATAAATGAATAAATAAATGAGTGAATAAATAAATGAATAAATAAATAAATGAATAAATAAATAAATGAATAAATAAATGAATAAATAAATGAATAAATAAATGACTAAATAAATGAATAAATAAATAAATGAATAAATAAATGAATGATTAAATAAATAAATATTTGTATAGCAATCAGAAATATTTCTGAATCAGAAAGGGTAAAAACATCATGAATGAAAAAACTGAAAAAATCGTGTTTTCAAAACAAAACTACCTGTAATTTGTTTATTTATAAATATTTAATATTTGACATTGCAGGATTGGAATGAGCGATTCTTGAGCAATAAAAAATGTCTATAGAAAAATTTTTTCACTATCTTTTAACAGAAAAAAATAATGTCAAACTCTGTGGAAAAATTTTGGACTTCCCGTTCTTAATGGAATGAAACATACTTAATTGCCACACAAAATTATCGGTACCAATAGATAACGAATAGTAACTTTTTCCGTTAATGAGTCACACGTCATACATGATTTATACGTATACACTTTAAAAAATATTTTGCAAGTTATTATAACTTATTTATTATAAGTTTTTCTAAAGTATTGGAAAAGAATTTTCAGTTATTTTTTTATTATTGATGCGACATATTCTTAACAAAATCTACATGAACATAATTATGAATATATATCATCTGTAATTAAAAGTAAAGAACTCAAGGCTTCTGATAACAGAGTTTATTGTCTTTCTCTTAAAAATTAAACATTTGCGAATAAAATTTCGTAAAATTATTAGTAAAAAATTTTACAAACAATTACAAACATTGTTTGTATTTGTTTATTGTCAGTCATTACTAAAGAATCAAAAAATACAAAAATTTTCTTTCAAAAAACAAGAATATCCAAAACTTGTCACAAACTTGTTAAAATGAACAAGAAATGCTTTTTAAGTTTATGAAACTTTTAATTACTTGTCCATAATTTAATTAATGAAAGTTCACTTTGCGTACACTCTGATTAAAAAGTGGATTCCGTGACTCCTTTGGCTTTTGAATCGAAGAGTGATGTTTGATTGTCCGATATTTCCTTTTATTAAAGTAGCAGTGGCACCAGTTCCATCTGTTTTTAAATCACGGGCTTCAACTTGTGTGATGTTCATGTTCCTTTTGCCAATAAAATTCCACTCGTGAGTTTGGACTCTAAACTTTTGAGCTTTAACTGTTAAGTTTTTGGTCATTACGAGTCTATCACCATAGACCCTTCTTCCAATGATGAAATCGTGAGAATTATTTGGCGCATGACTGTAGCTTTTTGATGATCGTGGTTGAACGTTTGAAACGAAAATTAGACAGATTGTAAATGCCAGTAAAAAAATGATCTTACTGTACGCCATTTTTTGTTAATTTCAGATGTTTGGTGTAAAAAATTACTGTATATAAAGTATAATAATGGATCTTTGCTAATTTGAAATAATATATCTGCTCTTTTCGAAAAGCGAGTGAAGACTGTGCAAATTGAGGAAAAACACCCCTTTTATGTGACAACAGTTGCTTATCGGTTTTTTAAAAGTTAATTAATTGATACTTGAAGTGGTTTGCAATGAAAATTCTTCATAAATTGAAAGTAAGAGTTTAGTGTTATTTTTATTGATAAAAATTATCATTTAATCAGTTATGACTAACCAATCGAAAAAGCAATGATTTTGTCAGAAAAGGAAAATAATAATGACGGAAACTTTGAGGAAAGAGATTTTAAACAAGCGCGTGTATCTTATTTGTCTCTCTAGTTTTAACAAATATATTGAGATTACATTTATAAAATTTTAAAAAGGAATTTAAATTACAATTGCATATTCAGCATTAAAAAATTAATTAAATTTTACATTATTTTTCTATAATGAAATTTTACATTATTTTTCTATAATTTTTACTGATATTAAAAGTCAGTCATATTAAAAGTATGAAAATTAATAATAGCAGCTTTTTTGCCTATATGATACATTATGAAACAATACAAAATATAGTCTTGTTTTGTGAGTAATTGATAATTCTGATATTTAATTTGAGAATAAACTTTTCGATTTAATCTACTTACCTTTCAACTGAGTTACATAAATGGAAAGATAAATTGTTACGAGGATTATTAAGAATTGATTATTGATAACTATCCAGAAATTAAATGTATGATAAAGTGATATCTATAATAATATCATGTACAAATTAAAAATGCTAATTAAAAAATTTTTAATTAAAATTTCGTTCAAAAATGTGCTTATTATGTTATTAAATGAATTTACCACTAGTGACCACAATAGTGTTAAGAAAACGAGATAAGAAAATTTTGTGTCATTATACAAATATTGAATAAAGGTTTTTTTCATTTGTTAATATACTAGCTTACTCAAAACAATTTTTTAAATACGCACGTACATTTTTACACATGAGATTTACCTCGGTCATAAAATGTTCACCATGAACTAAATAATTTTTTAATTAAACAAAATTGCATTGTTCTAGAAAAATTCAACATTTCGTGGAGCGTTTATTTTTTAGCTAATCAATAACACTTGTTTTAAACAATTTTTGCTGGTATTATTGTTTCATTTATTATTTATTGTATTATTTATTACTTTTTTAGTATTATGTTACTTGATGATTATTTATTATTGTATTATTAATTATTTAGTATTTTGTTACTTAGTGAACATTCGTTATCATATTATTAATTATTTTGTTTATTTATCATTATATTTACTTATTTATATATGCTTACTCATAATTAAATTTTATTATTTTCTTATCTAACATTTGATGCGAAGATAAAATTAAATTTCTAATCACGATTTGTGTTTTATCGCTACTGCCATGCTTCTGTTGATTTAATTGTGAGGCTTTTTTCTCTACATTTTAATTTCTTTCAACGTTATTATAAAGAATATAAATATATATAATATAAAGTATAATCTTTTTTTAAAAGAAACAAATTTTTTGTACACATTTAGAAAAGCAATAATTTGCAAAGTGAAAAGAATTGTTAAGAATAAAGGGGACAATATTTTTTATAACTAAATACATGTATGTGTATGCATTAAACAGAATTTTATTTATTACGTTCAAATATCTTCTTTTATTTACATAGTTTGAGTACCAACTATAAATAAATCTGTCTATTACAATTTGTTTACAAAGAATCTATAAAATTATTTATTACAAAAATGACGTATTTTTTGCAAATGACTTTAACAGTGAACAGTTATGCATTAATATAACAATTGAAAATGACACCAAAAGAACAATCATAATTAAGAATGAAAAGAATAGTATAAACATTTTTTAACTAAAAGATCCATTATTAATTTGATTACTTATTGATAATTGAAAAAGTTGTTGTCAAAAAAAGAACATTTGTCGAAACAGAACATTTTTTTAAAACTTAACGAGCGTACAATTCAACGGAAAAATTGATGCCATGTCCTCGTTGAGATTTGAACCTGAGCTTGACATAATTGTATCCAGGACCACCTCCAGTAAGAGAAGCGAAAGCACCATTTCCGTTCGTTTTTTGATCATACGCAGCAACTTGTGTTATAACCTTGTATCTCGTTGCATTGAAAGTTTTCTCAACAACAACGACTCTCATCCATTTTGATTCCTTAACAATATTCTCCTTCAAAACTTGTCCATCTCCTGGCTGTCTCGTCCCGACAATTAAATGATGAGATTTATTTCCAGAAGCTCGAACTTGGCGACTATGCACATCAGGAATCGCAAAAGAACTCACTGCCAGAGCCACAATTAAGGTCAAGAAGAAGAAAATGTATTTTTTTGTCTCCATTGTTCTTAGTTCTTAATTTTTAAAAATATGCACTTTTTCAATCGGGACAATAAGAAAGCGACTCTTTTATGTGAGTTTACAACATCAGGTCTGAGGCTACTGAGTGCCTTTTATATTGCATATAACAAGGTGTCTTATCAGCTTTATCAGATTCACAAGTTTTTCACAGAAATGGACATACAGAGGGAAATGTTTTTAGGAAGATGACTAATGCTCTTAAAGTTTAATCGATTCGTGTTTAATCGTTTTCGAAACTTTTTTGGATCTTGAAATAATTTGTTATCATGCATTTGATCGGGCTCTCGAAATTTTCGGGAAAATTTGACTCAGTTAGAAAAAAAATTTCTTGCAAAGAACATTGTAAAAAGCATAACAACAATACAAGAACAACAAGAACAACAAGAACAACAAGAACAACAAGAACAACAAGAACAACAAGAACAACAAGAACAACAAGAACAACAAGAACATCAAGTAGAACAACAACAATAAGTAAAACAGGAACATGAAGAACAAGGGATGAAAAAATCAACAAGATAGTCACAACAAGATCAACAAGAACAATAAAAACAACAAGAAAAACAAGAACATAAAGAACAACAAGAATAAAAAAACAAGAACAAAGGGATAAACAAAATCAACAAGATAATAAGAACAGCAAGTACAACAAGAACAACAAAAACAACATAATAGCATCAAGAACATCAAGAACTACAAAAGCAAGAAGGACAAAAGAATCAACAAAATCAACAAGATCAACAAAATCAACAAGAACAACAAGAACAACAAGAAAAACAAGAACAACAAGAACAACAAGAACAACAAGAACAACAAGAACAATAAAAACAATAAAAACAAGAATAACATAAAGAACAACAAGAATAAAAAAACAAGAACAAAGGGATCAACAAAATCAACAAGAACAACAAGAACAACAAGAACAATAACAACATCAAGAACAACAAGTACAACAAGAACAAGAAAAACAAGAAAAACAAGAAAAACAAGAAAAACAAGAACATAAAGAACAACAAGAATAAAAAAACAAGAGCAAAGGGATCAACAAAATCAACAGGATAATAAGAACAGCATGTACAACAAGAACAACAAAAACAACATAAGAACATCAAGAACATCAAGAACATCAAGAACTACAAAAGCAAGAAGGACAACAGAATCAACAAAATCAACAAGATCAACAAGAACTTTAAGAAAAACTATAACAATAACTAAACATTGAGAAAAGTAAGTATCAGATAAGATTGATAGAAATATCTGGAACAACACAAGACTAAAGAAGAACAAGTTCTTTTTCTTCTTCATCTTGCATTCGTTCTTTAGAAAATCAGATATGTATCGTTCGTATTCTTATTCACTAAGGGGCCATACTTATACTTATACTTATACTTATACTTATACTTATACTTATACTTATACTTATACTTATACTTATATGTAACGCATTTTTTTAGAAATGTTAGATATTTCCTGAATATTGGCAATCTTTTCTCAAGCTTTGAGATCTTGCAGAAAGCTTGCTGCGAGATGGACACTATTCAGGAAAGGTTGCCAGTATTCAGGAAATATCCGGCGCTGTGCGGGATATTTATTTTTAATTAACCCTGAACAGCAGGAAAATACGTTTAAAACAAATTCTACGGATGGAAGGAAACAAATAATTACTGTATGAACAAAAATAAGTATGTAATTGAATTTACAAAAAAAGAATTAAATTTAATTTTCAAGAGTTATCTTGGGGGAATTTTTAAAATACTTATTTTACAAAGGCAAATAATTCTTTTGAAACAGCACACCTGGAATTATTAAACGTCATTTGATATGAAATTAAAATACGCTCTCACAGCTTTTGACCTAAATAAATCGAAACACTGCAGTGAAATCATAATTATAAATATGAAATTGGATTTCCAAACAATAATTATTTATAAAATAACGCAGAGTAACAGCAAAGGTTGTTATTCTATAATAGAACTGAAAATAAATTTAAAGTTAATATATTAATTCATTTACAAAGAAAAAGAGTATTTTATCACAGTCTTTGTGAAGTTTAAACTTTAAATATAAAAACTCTTGCCAAAAACCAGCAAGGAACAAAATTATAAAGTATAAATACTATAAAGTATAATTTAAAATTATTTTCTGTAAAGAAGAAACGTAAATTTCAAACACTTGTACGAACCGTATTTTTAATCCTGAACAATATTCTCCTTCACATTTTTTCTAAATACTTAGTCTGTCCGAATTTGTCATTAAATCAAGGAACACAATATTCAAAAGTATAAACTCACAATAAAAAAATACATTCAAATTGAAAACTGTCTAGTTTATTTATTAATATTATTTTATTTTACAAAGTTTCAAATTAGTTTTTACATGATGTAAAAAAATTAAAATCCTTGATAACCACTGCGTACATTTACTACCATTTGTGACCGTAAATCTCCACCAAAAATTCCATTCCATGATTTCGCTGAGACTTAAACTTTAAATCAACGAAATTGTATTCAACTCCTCCAATACAATAAAATGATACATAGCCACCATGTCCATTCATTTTTTCAATTATATACGTTGACAGGTATTTTAATTCCATATTTTGGAGGTAATTGACTTATGTTATTGTTTGAAATAGACGACTAATTAAGTTGAAAATGTCCCAAAATTAAAATCGATGTATTATTTAGTGTGAGAATAATGAGACAATTATTAAATGTGGAAAAGTATTACCTCACACACAAGTGTTTGTTTTTGTCTATAAGAAATTTGGAAAATACGATTATGTCTGGAGTATAACGTCACTTTCTTCCACATGACCACTACATATCTTTTCGATCAACGTAATCAAACTTGTTAATTTATTCCGTAATTATCTTTTAAATTATTTTTTAAAAAAGCTAATTTTGTAATTTGTAATAATTATTTGTATTTTGTAATAAATTTAAATAATCTATACTGATAAATTTTTATTGCAAGGTTGCAAAGAATAATTTCGCTCTCTTCAAGAAGTGAGAGTTTTTTTTAAATGTTCATTTGAATCATAATTTATCATTGACAGGCTGATTTTGAGAATTCATTAGTGAATATTATGGAAATAATTATTGAATCATCAAAATTGCAAATGATTACAAACTATTTCTCTCTATCGAAATCATATATAACAAACAATTTTCAAGAAACTCAATTTAGCAGTGTTTAATATCCATCACAAACCACAAAAGCAATTTTTATCCTTCACGAAATACATTAAAGAAAGGTCATTCATCATATAGCACAAGAACGTTATATGTGACGCTGAACGAGAAAAGCAACCTTACGCATATCTTACGCAAATTACGCCAAGCTTTTTATATGCTAAAAAGCTCTGCGCAAAGAAATCACCAAAAGCTCTAACAATCGCAGAGATCTTTTAATCACTTTATCAAAAAGTTAAATTTAAATGTGCAAAAACTGACCATTGCTTGTTTTGTCGACAAACATTGTTGTATAATCGTAGGAAATAAATATTTTCAAGCGCTCTATAAAATTACGCCAAGCTTTTTATATGCTAAAAAGCTCCACGCAAAGAAATCATTAAAAGCTCTAACCATCTCAGAGATCTTTTAATCACTTCATCAAAAAGTTAAATTTAAATGTGCAAGAATTGACCATTGCTTGTTTTATCGACAAAAATTGTTGTAAAATCGTAGGAAATCAATATTTTTAAGCGCTCTATAAAATTACACCAAGCTTTTTATATGCCAAAAAGCTTCTCGCAAAGAAATCATTAAAAGCTCTAACCATCGCAGAGATCTTTTAGACACTTCATCAAAAAGTTAAATTTAAATGTACAAGAATTGACCATTGCTTGTCTTGAGTACAAAAATTGTTGTAAAATCGTAGGAAATAAATATTTTCAAGCGCTCTATAAAATTACGCCAAGCTTTCTATATGCTAAAAAGTTCTGCGCAAAGAAATCACCAAAAGCTCTAACAATCGCAGAGATCTTTTAATCACTTCATCAAAAAGTTAAATTTAAATGTGCAAGAATTGACCATTGCT
>WNHD01012437.1:0-13126 GCA_011057455.1 Ganaspis sp. Gsp50 | reverse complement strand
AGATGATTGCCAGAACAAGGTAATTACAGTTTGTCGTCCACTATCTACCTGAATAAATAAGGTTCGTACCCTGCAGTGATCATAAATGATCGTTACAAAGGAGTAATCTTTAAATCCCTGACAAGATCACGAACATTTTGAAACTAAAAATTTAGAATAGCAATTTCTTTGCTTTACATTTTTTGTTAATTTTTTTTTTAATTTAGACTTCGTCGTAAATGTCCAAACGATGAACTAATAGAAAAATCGTTAGAGCTTTATTTTATTTTCTACATCTGGCTAATATTTAAAGTGATGTTTGATATTTTCAAAAGGAAAAACATCCATAAATACACTCTCAAAGAAAGTTTTAAAAACGAATTTAGAAATTAAGCATTGTTACGCCGTAACATATATAAAGAATAACTTTACCAAGTTTCATTAAATTTCAACAAAATTTGGCTGAGATATGACAGTGGAATTATAAAAAAAATATTGTTTTTTTAAAGAACTTTTTGTTGTTTTTCTATTTTAATATTAAAAATATGAATCGCAGAAAAAAAAGTTCGTGAAAGCAAAATGTGTGTTTATTGCTTCTAAACAAATCCACCTTAAAATAAAAATTATTTTTTGATTTTGAAAATTTGCTTCCAAATTTTTCCAAAGGCCATCACTCTCAAGCCATCCGAGCGTCCGACCGGTTCTTGAATTGGGAGCCTCAAATGATGATATTAGCAAAAGTCCAAAATCGCACATTTTGAATACAGTCTCATTTTTTATAAGAATGTAAAAATCATCTTGGAGACTGTTAGATCCCGCGATATCACCCGTTTTTTATGATTGCGCTCAATTTCTAAGTTAACAAATTGAATTTATATTAACTACCAAAACAAATCAATAACAGACAAATGAAGGTATTGCAAAGCTGAACACTGGTTCTTTATGAGAATTCAAGAGACCAGATAAAGAAAAGGGTGATATTTCGGGACCTAACAGAGTCTCCGAGATGAGTTTGTTTAAAATAAAAGGTAAAAGGATAAGGAATTTGATTATATCTGGAAACAGAAAATAAAAAGAGACGAAATGTTAGAAAAAACCATTTGAAAATTTTATTTCACATTTCTTATTTCTAATTAAAAAATTTAATTTTTGTTCCATAATTAATAAAAAATAGATAACATGATGAGTAATTCACGTAAGTTTCATTAAAATCGGTGTAAAAATGACAAAGATACAAATAAATGAAAAAAAAGTAACACCAAAATTCGAACCGTTCTATCTCTCACAATTTTTAATATTTTGAAAAATCCTTTGGATTCGAATTACTTCTAAAATAGAAATATAATTTCACGAAGTGACATTTAAATTCAAAGTCCAATTGCAGATTTACTTTTTTTTATATGGAAAGACCCTAATGCTACCCTTTTAATTATTTGCAAACAAAAACAGTTTTCCTTGATAGCGTTTATACTGGACATTCAAGGCGAAGTCTTTTTTGATTACAAATAATTAAAACAAAAGCTTTCATTAATATTTTTAATCTAAAACTAACATAAAACATAACCGAAATTAAAAACAACCTAAAGTGTCTTTCTTCGACACAATTTTAGTTAAATAAATAATAATATTGAAGTAAAATTAATGAATTTCTAATTAATAAATGATGAAGGTTGAAACTTATTTTATTTTTATTTTGAACGCATTTCTCTTAAAATTTTCCTTTATATTATTAAATCAGGACTGTGTCAAATTCGAAAAATAAAGTCAAAGTCTGCTAATCGATTCCAGAATTAATTGATTGTGAAAGTAATGGCAATATACGGCGGGTCCCGCCTTTTTGTTTTATAATATTCTTTTAATATAATTTAATATAATTTCTAACTACAATTTTACAATACCTTTACTACATATACAAAATTGTGTTATTTATACTGCATAGTAATTTATGCTATCCCTGAAATTATTTCTGTAATTGTTCTTCTAATATATAATTTAAATAATAAAATGACATATGTTTATGATTTTTTTCTACAAAAGCGAAAATGAAATTAATTAAGCAATTAAGTGTTATTAGCGAATTAATTTTGACCTTTTCAATTTAATGCGGACATCGATCTTGGACGTGATTTCTGCTCATGCACTTTGAATTTATGTTACGTTTGATCAAAGGCAGACGTCCATTGGTTTGGTTTGGTTTCATTAAATTTTGATGGCAACCTCCTATAGAATCTATTAAATTGATCGCATCAAGCTCTCACATTAATTTCCATTAATATTTTTACAAGTGTCGATGAAAATAGATTCATTGATTTTTTTAAATATTTTGATGCAATTTCCTTGTTTCGAAGTAACTTCATTTATTTTATACAAATAATTTGATGCAAAAAATTATGTGTAATAGCTGTTTTTCTTGAATCAATCATATTATGTGAATTAAATTATACAAATATTAATTTTCACTGAATAAACATTTGTTTAACCATGCATCTAATAAATATATCTGACTGCATATCGAATGAATATTTGTTTTAAACAAAGCTTTTCCTGAGTGTGTAGCTGAGACAATTTCTCAGTGTGATCTTTTCTGACGTGAGTTTATTATATAATAAACTGTTAATTGATACTAGTTAATAATTAAAAAAAATGGTAATTAAATGTTGCTTGAAATAATGTTTTTTTTTAATTATTTGGAGAAACACAACACAGTTTACTTAAAAAGTATCAAATTAATATCAAAAATGATTGGGGGACACTTTTCTCAGTGAATATTTTTTCCAAAGTACTTCTTTCCCAATACTTATTTTTCCCAATATTAAGTCATTTTTCTCACTGATGCTTTTTCCCAATAAACATAATTTCTAGAGAAAAATAATGTCAAAGGGATTATAAATTAGGATTTATTTAACTTTAATGAATTTGAGAAACTTTATAAAATTAAAATTTAATGTCATATCCTATTGAAGTTAAGTAGCTAACTACATCTTCGCGTTGTACATAATCTTCGTATTTTTGCGCAATAAAATTTAAAACTCTTCGATTTCCCTTCTTAGTTTGTCTATACCTTTTCTTATTCGCTGTCCATTGTGCAGTTGTCGGAGCATGATTAGGAAAAGTGTCCCCCTACCATCAAAAATATTAAATTGATGAAGATTTTGTAATTGGATTCTTTTGGCATCAAGTTGATACTTGTTGTTATGTTGTTACTTTCAAAAAAACTATGAATGTACCTTACTCATATTTATTGTTATTTAAAATGAGTATCATATAAGGGAATCAACTCGAGTACAATTTTTTTCTGTGATGCAAATAAGAGCAAACAGATGATTCAGCAAAGAAAAATTAATAACTAAAAAGGTGGAATTTAAAAAATACGCATAATTGACTATTCCTGAAATTTGCACAATAAACGACTACTGCTTTTAAGATTTCTATGAAAGCGGTTGTAATAAAACATTAATAAAGGGATTTAAAGTAAATTGAGAGTTTCTTTATCCTTAATGGGATCAATTAGAGTAGAGATACGAACTGCAAGTGATAAAATCAACTCGAAATGAAGTACTCGGTAAAACTCTCGGAAAGTGGCATAATGGTAAGCGCAAGGTATGTAACTGCTTTGGCGGGGCTGGATACACCAAGTACGCCGAATACAATTCTGCACGAGAAACAGATGTTGCACCTAAAGCGTATTATGGCGTTCCAACCCTCTAAGTCTGAATATCCTCTCACATTTTCAATTTTCTCCGACATCCATTCTTTTATAAAATTTGCGAAATTTCATTTAAATCTCACTTAAAATTAGTTAGCTTTCGCAAAACAGGTTTAATTAACTAAAAGAAGTAAAAGACTTTAATTGTCTTGTAATGCAACTACGCTAGTGAACAGGAAGAAATAAGCAGCCAAGAAAACATTCAATTTGACGAGAATAAAAGAGTTAATTCATTTATTAAGATAATTTTATTTATAAAGAGATTAATTAATATTTTGATACAGCAATATTGAATTCTATACAGGCACTGAATATTCTATTCAGGCACTGAAAATTAACACTGACTCTGAATTTGATGCAGGATAGTGCACCCTTTGTTTAACGTTAAAACTGGCAAAGCAATTAACTCACTGTTAATTAATTTACTAACTATATGTAAGATGACTGAATAATTTTTATTAACTATTATTTATCCCAACAGAGTAATTGTGAGAATCAATTCATTAAAAACCAACAAAAGCGCCATAAAAAACATTGTCATATAAAAAAATAATATCTGTCACATTATTTTACTCAAAATGCAATAACAATATAGTCAAAGTTGTGCAACACAGGTTTATAATTGCTTTTTACACAAGCAAAAAGTACAAATAGTTTTGGAAGCGTTCTCATCTGAGTTTAACTGTAAACTAATTTGATACAAATATTTACTTTATTAAAACTTGTTTTGCATTTTATAACCCAAATCTGATAAAACTTTTCGTATTATGGAAATTAGAGACTAGATTTCACGGTCTCTTTTAAAAGTTTGGAAATTCGTGATACGAATCGAGTAAATTCCTCACGAGATTTCGCTTAATACTTCAAAATTCGAATCCTTTGAAAATTCGACCTATATTTTCACGAACGAGACATTTATAAATTGAATACATTTTACAACGAGACTGATGTTATTCGATAGAAAATTGTACGTGCATCTAACGGGTTCAAAAGAATGGAAAGTACACATATTGTCCAGAGCAAATTCTAGAGCTTTCAAAAATAGGAAGAAACTCAGGAAATATAGAAAAGTAAAATTTTGCAGTTTTCATTGCCTGCTATACATTTCTCTTTCCAGCTCTAGTAGTGCGATTCAATATTACACATAGCTATCTTTGCTCCTATATATATAGGGGTAGCTATAGCTTTGTGTAATATTGAATCACTCATTCAATTTGGAATTGACTAGAAGTGTTTGCGTTTTGGTGATTTTCAAGCGACTCAATATGCAGCTGCTTATGGCAACGCATTGGTTTCGCGATTGTAATCCGAGAGCCAGCCATATTGAAACGGAAACAGAGGCCGCTGACAGCAGAGATTAGAGAATTACTGTGAACCAATAACCGTTAAAGAGAACGACCGACGGTGCCAATGTTCAGCGACCGCAAGCTGGCTTTAAACGCCCAATATTAAACATCGAAATGCTTGGCTGGAGCGTTCAGCGAGATACCAACACCAAGCAGATTGACTCTGTTTGCAATATACACACTGATCAACACCACTAGCCACACTAGATACATTTAAGAGCCTCTAGACTCGACACAGTAGATATCAAAATTTAATGAAACTAAACCAATTTTGGGCCGAGCTCAACTGCTCAGCGCGCAACACAGAACCTTCCAGTGGAATATAAATGAAGATGGTGAAAGTTCTTATAGCAGGAAACAAAAAGCAGTTTTAGACTAATCCGAATCGCACTTGCAAAAAAGTTTAATCCCAATTTCAGTAATCTTCTTGCGCGAAGCCTTTGATAATTTCCAGAGTCTTATTTATTTAACTCTGCCTTTGTAACACCATCACCTTCCAATTTTATGCTCAATCTAAAAAGTAAGATGATTCGTCTTCGGATAATTATAATATAGATAATTATTGATGAAATGATAAGAAAACAACAATATAGTGAAAATTTATTTTAAAAACATGTCCAACGTTTCAAGAAGTAACTGCTGTCTTCATCAGGGACTAAAAAATATGAAAAAAAATATTTAAATTTATAAAATTGGGTAAAGACTGTTTATTTTCAATCATAAACCTCATTTACTGTACAGAATTTCTTGTTCTTGTGGAAAATGTTACAATGGACAAACCAGCAGACCTCTGAGAATTAGAATTGACCAATCTACCTGAAGACATAGGTTTCTGAAACCAATTAGTGATTAAATATTCACAGGTTCGAATTAACGTTAAATCCAAAAAATTAATCTGATTATCAATTTCAGTTTCAAAAGTGAACTTTAAGTTATTATTATATATGGATTGGAAACTCGTACAACTAGATCTACTTGATTTCTATGAATACACATGATTGTATCATCTACGTCTATAGTAAAAAATTGGTCTATAATTATTGTGTCTTTCCTTCAGTAAATCTAAGCAATCAGTCTCAAAGTCATCCATTACAATTTCAGCGTCTAAAGATGAAATTATTGAAACCATAAGGATACCATATATTTGTCTATAAACTTTTTTAATAAAAACGAAATAATTATTATCAAGTAGGAACTTTGTACAATCAACAATCTCATTAATTTTATCTTCCAATATCTAGTAAAAAATCATTTTTACTATAACTGCTGTGGAAGGAATTAATGTTTAATAATTATTATTATTCTTGTTAAGAAGTCCTACAGCACCAGAAGGTTGAATAATAATTATAATTCAGTAACAATGTTATTAATTAAAAAAAATACTACTGTAATGTTCAATTTGTCTAGATAAAGAAGAAACAAACACAGATATAAACTGCATCCACTGAACACTTTATTAAAATTCTTGAAATTTCAAATCACAGATTTTAAAAATAACAATTTTAAAAGTTACATAAAAAAAGCAAATTTAAATGTCAAAAATTTGACAAAATTGTCATTTATTCTATCAATTGTTTGTAAAATTTATACTTTACATAGCTCAATCGATTCGTTTTGTAATGCAAAAGATTGTTGCCAAAGGAACTATTGCTAAAAAATAACAATTTTAAAAGTTATTTCAGAGAATTTTATACTTCAAATGTTAAAAATGTTAAAAAATGGTCATTAAATCTATCAATTCTTGGTCAAATATATACTTTACATAGGTCAATTGATTAGTTTTTTAATGTAGACAATTTTTCCAAAAGGAACTATAGTTAAAAAATTAAATTTTTAAGAGTTAATTTTAAAAAATCGAATTTTCAATGTCAAAAATGAGACAAAATTGTCATTTACTCTATCAATCCTTGGTCAAATATAGACTTTATATAGGTCTATCGATTCGTCTCGATGCAAAAAATACGATTCTTTCATTGATAAATTTACTGCTTTATTAGGGAAAAAATATTCTTTAAAAAACCGTATTTTTTTAAGAAAAAACGATCTCAAAATTTTTTAATTATTTCCAAAATTCCTGGTGTCTGTTTCTTGATTTTTATGAGTGTAATAACTGTGCCAAATTTCATTAAAATCGGTCAAAGCCTTTTCAAGATAGAGAGTCCACAAAGAAACGACCACACACACACACATACATACATCTGGACATTGGCCTAAAACTTTGTATATATGCTTTTTGGATAAAATTGAGTTGATTTAGACTATTTTTAGAAAATCGAAAATCGGACCATAAACAATGCTTCCCTATGAGAAAGCAAAAACATGTAATTAAAGTACTTGGCTGGAAGTTACATTTCGAGAATGCTGCGCATCCAAATATAAACTCGTCGATTTGTGCCATAATTCTTTTTATTTTTAGTTTTTACTCTGAACTTGTTTTATTTAATTTCACTTTATTATTTTGTTGTAACAGTTCTGAATTGTTTTAATTTCACTTTGAGGTTATGTAAACCATAACTTGTAAACCATGTTATTTTAATTCTATTTTCCACTGCTAACTTGTCAAACCGGTAAGGTTAAAATCCTCAAAACTATTGAAATTAATTATTTTCTTTTAAAATCACTTTACACGCACGAGCACTGACTGCCAACGACGAATGCTGCAAAAGACAGCGGAGCTGTCAAATCGACTGGTCCTGGAATTCGGAAATTCACCACTTCTCATCCAGTGGAATTCTTGGACATCATTACCAAACGTCGTCAGTCGTCGTGGGACTTCAACCGGATGCCGAATTCGGATGTGAGTCCCGAATGCAAAGGAAATCCAGTCTTCTCTCGAGACGTTGTGTTGTAATTGCTTACCTGTCAAAATAGTCCGGCATTTTGAACTGTGAAGGCGCACTAGTCTAGCGCCATTAAAATGAACAAGTAGTAGGCGCACTTGCGCCATCTCACAGAATCGGCTATTGTCAGCCGGTAATCTTGTGCGCAGCGGTCGATATTAAGAACAATAACAATTGAAACAAGAATCATTTCGACACACTTGCGCATTTTTATCCTCTTGAACTTTCGTTGATGTCGAGTAGCTGGTCTCGCGTCACTTCCATCTTGGTCTTCTAGATTAAATATTTTTGCCGTTCATTCGAGAACAAAAATTAATTAAGGATTTGCCATGACTGGTCGTGGGAGCTGGAGAGAACGAAGGAGAATACCAGGTGAGCTCCATGAGTAAAAAACATTTATTTAAATGGTGTGGAGTTTTCTCCACATTAACACTTAAAATATCCTCAATTCAGTGCTCAAGTGTTTAGTGCGTGATTGTGTTCTTTCGGTCTCATGACCGAATATTCTTTTAGACTTTGGCATTAGTAAAATAAAGAATTGTTATTTCTCAATACCATTTTGTGTGAATAAATAGTAAATGTCAATGTTAAATTTAATGTTATTTTCCTTATCTCGACACTCTTCCGTATTATTAAAATATTGAGTTAGTTTGGCATTAATTATAACAATTAAAGTAAAGTAAAAATAAAGCCGGGTTTAGTTATTTTCCCGTTTGTTAAAATTAAATAACTTGGCGCTAATAAATTTAAATTTAATATCATGAAATAAGCCAAGTAATCAGAAAATAATTATTAAGTAAAATCTGGTTAGAGCACTTACGCGCTTATAAATTAGGCGATCGATCTTATACTCTGACGCTAATGTTGATGTTATGTTCTTTTTCGATACTTTTCGTCAAAGTTCGGAGAAGTATGAAGCCCTACTTTTGTTCTAACAATAAGCTATGATTATATACTATGTTAGAAACTTCGTCAAAGCTTCTGTACAGGAAACAAAAAACATGGGAAACGTCTCATAAGGTAGAAATTTAGCGAAGTGTTAATTCAAAATCTGTTTAGAATGTAGAAATTGATTGACCTCCATTATTAATAATATTTGTTAAAAATGTGATCGATCCATTGGAGAAAGTTTCTGTAAGGGATTAAATTACACAAACAAGGGATCAAAATTGGCCTTAAATTGGTAAAAATTACCACCACTGTAAAATTTTCCTGTCTAGACATTATGATGCTTAGAAGAATGATAGAGTAATCATAGAGTTTCAAATTTCCACAATTGGTTGTATAAACAATTGCTGGTAAAAGAGAGAGAAAGTTTTAATGAATGTTGAGGAGAATGTAGCAAATATAAAGTACTTCTTCTCAGGTTTCTTAAGACGAAATCATTTTGTTGATGCATTTGGCAAAGTTATCCAATTCGGAAGTCTGGGAGCGCAGAGAAACATCAGGAATCATGGCGCGATTATCTATCCTTATCCCACAGGATTCCGAGGTTAGCGGAGTGATGGCCTAGAGGTGGGGTTCGTGGTAAATGACCGAGGTCACAAGAGAATATTGTAGTTACGTATTTGACCCAAGCAGACACAACTGCACTCTGATAGGTTAATGGTATTGCACAGGTAACGACGGAACTCTCGACTATATCGATCAAGACATTATATATTTCACGAAAGTTTGACCACCAACCTAGTTTACGAGCCCACTTTCCACGGCCCATATAATTGAATTATAGCTCAACAATGTGCCCACTAAAGCCCGGAATGTTAAGCATTTCCCCAAAAAACAAATGTTTCCTAATGTGTTCATTTACAAATTAAAATAGCGTTGCATTTCGATCCACGCAAAATAAAACAGCTTATTATGTTCGCTTATGTCGATTTCATTTAAATTTCAAAACTCTATTAAAGTATTTAACAAGATGTAAATCATAATAATTTTAATAAATGAAAATAGATGGTTTTGTAATTTGCTGTTGAAAGTATAAGGACACCTATGAACTTACAAGTATTTCTTTATTGACTCTTGACCACAGAGTCGAATAGGACGCTTCGATATTTCCAAAAACTGATTGTTATTTTTAGTCACTTTTTTTCTTTGAATTTTTTCTTGGTCGATTCGTGGTTTTTTGCTACCCTTTTTGCTTTCTTTTCTTGATATTGAATAAGTTTCTCTTTCTTGAACATTTCTTTGGTCTTCGTTCGCTATTTCTCCATTAGGATACCAAACATTAGGCGTCAGTAAAAAATGAGCACAGGGGAAGTTTTCTAATTTATTTACTAAACAATAAGAGCACGACAAGTAATTCAACCGCAAAATTTCATTTTGCTCTCTTGAGTATGTCACTTGTAATTTTTGATTGGAATGAGGTGCAGGTTTTTTCACTATAGATTCCAGTTTTTCATTTCGATCTATGGAATACATTCTTATTTTACTTGTACAGGAAGTAACAGCATCTATTACATCTGTGGATGATAAAACATCTTTCCCATGAATAACAGCGCGATCGCAAAGTCCTTTTACATTTCCTCCGACACCATCTGCTACACTTTTCCCATTGCCTGACGTTGTGAAATTCCAAGAAGCATAATTAAGCTAATTAATGAATTGAACTGCTTCAATTGTTTGTATTTTTTTAATATTTTTCCAGCTCGAATCAAGTTATTAATGGTTTCGGATTCCACAGACTGGCCGGAGTAATCAACTCTAAATTGTAATAAACTTTACATAGTAAGTATACATGGATCTTGATTATTTGAAAATTAAGAAATTAATAACTAGCTTTAATAACCTACCGATGAATAGTCTTGCTTGTTGAAATTTTAATCTTTTTTATCTCCGCATTATACAATCTTTTTCTCTCCAATTCATGAACCTTGTGAACTGCAAGTTTTTCACGTTTTAGGCGCATTTTCTCTCGCTTTGATAAAAGTTTTGCATTATACTCGTCTGCAAGTTTACATGGATATTTAAATAACTAATATTTAATTTTGTTTGTAAATGCAAATGAAGCTTTGAAAATAAAGATAGCTAAAGATTTAAATTTTATTTGGGCGAATGTTAAATAATGATCGCTCAACGAGTATTATAAAAAAATGTACGATTTTCATAAGGCAGCTGCAGGTGAAAATAGAGTCACAGTTATAAACGGCTCCCCAATGAAAAATTGAAAAAAGGTGCGGTACTGGGCCAGTACTGGCCGGCACTTTTAAATGCTGGCGCAGTATTGTAGCCCAGTACAGGCCCGAGTCTTGGTTAGACTCTGGGATGATAACAATAATCGGTACTGGTTGTCTGTACTAGTGCAGTACTGGTAGCCAGTACTATCGCAGTACTGGCGCAACAAATTTTTCGTACGATTGCCGGTACGAAAAAAAAATTTGTTTAAATAATTAATTAAATACTAAATTTCACACTTCAGCTTTTAGTAATGGTAATTATTTAAACATATAATTATAATTATAATTAATAACTGGAAGAGAAAATCCAATGACCGACATGGGGGATTGAACTCCGGAACCTTGGGCTGTAAGTTCAGCGGCGTATCCACTAATTTTTTTTTTTTTTTTTTGTAAACAAAGTTTATTAAACATATATACATAATATTTACAGTGATGTCGGAGAAACAATGTTATTGGTAAAAACCGAATACTTTTTTGTTGGCGTACAATCCACGTGTCCGTGCACGGCTCTCATGGATATATCATTTTTTATTTATTTACAGGCGATGCACAGATTTATACAGTGATGCTTACATTTAGGAAAGTGAAGAACATGGTTATTTTCGACAAATTTTAGAAAGCTGCCCGATTTCGCAGAAAAACTAAAATTGACATTCTTATTGAAAACATAAACGAATTTATGTTAGGTTAAAAAAAAAAAGAAAAATTACAAGATCAGAGAGTGCGTATTCTCTCTCTACGCCGAGTGTTTATGATGTGTTATTGTAAAGACTTATTTTTTGTTTTAACGTTCTTCGTAGTTTGTACAATATAATTGTAAAAACTAAATGCTACTCTAAAAATAAATGCTTATACGTTTATATGCTAATAATACATTTTGTTTAATCTAGTGACTTGAGTTTATTCTTACAAGTTATAAGTGAGAGCTAAAAATAAAAATAATATGCTCACGTTTTTGGCTGTGCATAGAAACTAAGCGTTGATATAACATTTTTTGGTATTATATTTTACAATAAGAAAAATAGATAAGTTAAAAGAAAGAAAAACTATATATTATATAATACTATTGCTAGTGTCGCAATAGGCGACACTAGCAAAGTAAATGAGGCTAAGAGAATATCTTCATAGTGGTCAATGGCATAACTTTTGTTTAACCACTAATATTTTTTGACATTAATTTTATATTTGTCTTCGATATCTTTTTTGGGAAGAGATCTAGAATATCTTAGATTTTCATTTGTGTTACTTGAATCTATATTTGGTTCGTACTGGATTTGTTTGTTAAACGAGTGGCGCTTTATGTGGTATAAAATTGGAATATTGTTTTTATCTTGGATAAGACCAAGATTGTCTAAATATGGGAACATTTCCTGGCTAACTCTGCCCGTTTTTCGAACTTTTTCGAAGTATACATTATTAGGATAGTATTGGCTAAAAATAAGGCTATTATCACTCATTTTTATTGATCTCGAAATATGGTCTCTTGTTAATTTTAGTATGAAATTATCAATTCTATTAATGTTTGCGGAATCGTACAATATTTTATTTGGGTACCACTTAATGTAGTTGGATTCACTAGTTCGGTATAACTTTGTACACGCTCTTAGATAGCCTCGTTCGAAAACTCTGACTGATTCCATTATTGAGGGTCCAATTTTGAACCAAATTTGACCCAGATATATTAATATGGGTCTTATTAACAACATGTAGCAGGTTGTTTTGACTGTTTTGTCTAAGTTTTTCGAATGGAACAGTTTATTTGCATTGAAAAAAGCTGCTTTAGCTTTTTTAGCTGGATTTTTACGTGTTCGTTGAATCGCATTTTTTCGTCTATGTGTACTCCTAAGTACTTAACTACGTTTTTGTGAGTTATTGGTTCTTCATTGTCCGCGGGGGTTATTTTGAAATGTCTCCATTCAACACAGAATTTTTTATGTACTGTAACCTTAATTTTATTCTTTTATTATTATTTTGAAATAATTACTGGTTACTTAGCTCATTTTATAAATTTAAACATTAATTATCGAACGCCAAGTTATTTATTTTTAGAAAATGGGAAAATAACTAAAACCGACT
>WNHD01012423.1:0-13802 GCA_011057455.1 Ganaspis sp. Gsp50 | reverse complement strand
ATGAAGTTAGTCAAGTAAATAAAACGTAAAATTGTATTAAAACAGAACTCTTTAAAAATCATCCCACTTCAAAAGAAATCGTTTGTTTTTACTGTGATAACAAAAATAAATTGCCAAAAAATTGAAGAATTGGTTTCATTGAACGTTTATATTTTACATATAGAAAGGTTATTTATTTATTAGAAATAAATTGACTAATTAAACTGCCGATTGATTGCCGGAGGCTGTATAGTAAAATATATGAACTAATAAATGATGACAATGATGAAGATGAAGCATAGATATAGAAGAAATGCGAGGAGGGTATCTGAAGAAGATCCTGTTCCACGACATTTAAAGATAATTCGTATTCAAAATTGCAATTTGTTTTCCTTTGTTGAGACAAGGACATGATGCTCTCTTAATTGGGCAATATGCATTAAATTCATATCAGCTCTCACATATGGATAATAATCTGAATTGGCTCGGATTAACATTAATTTAAATTCTCCATTTAATTAAAATTTATTGAATTCTTTTTCAATTAAATGTTTCAATTTTAAAAGGACACTTAAACGAAAAATGCAAATACAGCTTATTTATTTAAATTTGAGCATGGCAAGTGTACTTAATGGCATCAGTGTCTCTATTTTAATGGGATTGTTTTGATTCCATAAATTCTTCACGACTACCAAAAAACTATTAGCAATTTATTTATCTTTGTAATTAGGTGACAATCAAAAATGTATTTTAATCGGTATAGCTCTCGGTTAATCGGTTTATATAATCTATTACTTATTTAAAATCTTTGAAGTTAATGAAAATATTTAGTAGAAAATTAAATATTATTTAAATGTTGAATTATTAGAGTCATTTGCGAGAATTATATCATCTATTTCCTGTATAGTCAGATTTGTCAACATCTAATGTAATTAATTTCTTATAGCGTAATTATGTATAATTTAAGTTTAGTTATCGACAGTGAAGCTGCATCAATCGTAGAAGATCTACTATTAACAAATACCGGCTTCAGGCTAAACGACAACGATCTTGTCTAACGATTTACCGTCTGAAGCTTTTAAAAAAAATCACATCCTCCACGCGACTTTATTTAATATTTCAACCACGGACAAGCTCAGATCTGATTGGCGGAAGCGAGCGTAAAATTCCAGCAGCAAACTTCTCTTTGAATTTATCTTTGAAAGTATCCATCAAGGGAACATCTAATTTAATGTAATTCGAGGTAATTTAACTCTTCTTGGAACATTACTGTCATTAAGCAACAAATTATTTCTATGCTTGTTTGCTCGCTTATTTTCAAATAAATTCAAAAAATTCCAATTCAACTTACTGACCAAACTAGTAATTAATCATAATGGCTAATAAATATTCATGAGCGTTACCATATGATTTGCAACAAAAATCAAATTTTAAATAAATTAATTATCTAACATAAAAAAGAATGTCAAAAAGGAATCACAAAAGTACACTTATTTATATTTATATATTTGCACACATAATTCGTACAATTTTTCAAGTTTCTTCCAATGTGTATTATTGCAAATATTAGTATTCATGTGACCAAAATGTGAAAAGATTAAAAATTGTAGCGACTTTTTAGTTTATTTTTGCAAAAAGACGGCGAGTGAATATTTTCTGGAAAAGATGAAAATGAAACTGCTGGTAGAAAGAAAAGAAAATAACAGCATTTAATCTTTGATTGCAATCTCTTTTAGTAGTTTGCGAGATTTTCAGAGAAGGGCAGGCAATAAAAAAGTATAAGAAAAATCAAGGAGGCAGAAGAACGAAGAGAAAATACTATTTCGCCTACCCACCCCCTTGCCCTGAACACGCCTTCTCGAAGAATAACTTGCACATATAACCGTTTAAAAGATCTTTCGATAACGGGGCCCATACGGTTCCTTCAACTCATGTACTTAAACAAGTACACGCATTTATACAAAAGTCTCAAACATGATAAAGCAACAGGTGCAATATACTTGTTGAATATGGAAAATTTGTAAGTCAACAATAATTAAAGGGTTACTAAATATTCGTCAATTTCTTGTTGAATATTAATCAAATTTTTGCCAAATATAAACAGACAATAAAATAAAAAAATATTTATATTTTGAATTTATATGTAAATAAATATAAAAAAAATATTTATATTTTGAATTTATATGTAAATAAATATAAAAAAGATATTTATATTTGGAATTTTTATATGTAAATAAATATAAAAAAGATATTTATATTTTGAATTTATATGTAAATAAATATAAAAGTAAATATATATATATATAGTATATATAAAGAAAATAAAATTCATAACGAACTAAATTAGAGGCTGTTAAACTATATTTAAGCACTATATTAACTGTATTTAAAATTATATTTAAGCACTTCGTATTTTTAAAAACCTCAACGAAAAAACTCATTTCGAGGTAATTATGCCAGAAACATGTTTATTCATAAGTATTTTGTAAAAACATAAATTTAATTGACCAGTAAAAAATTCAATTTATGTTGTTCCGCTTCAGATTTTGACGCTCTTTCTAAATTTAATTTCGTGTGAATATTATCAATTAGAGTTTTAAACCTGTGATGATTTGTGATCAAGATTGTGATCTTTGTGTGTTGTGCAAATTAATTACATCTTGTCTTAAATTTTCCCTTTCTTCTGCCAAATGCAATCTTTCTATTTCCAAAGACTTGCAATCGTCTTCCACTATCCTTTTGTTCAAATCTTGATCACAAATCATCAAAGGCAAGCAAACCTTAGAGGAGATTTGATTAAGAGTTAGACGAGATTTAACCAAAGATTGAATGTGATTTTATTTTTCAAGCCACAAGTTGGGCTGCAATTTAGCTGTCTCAAAATTTATCTGTCGATTGTTTCAAGCCTTTTTGCTAAAAATTGTTTGAAAAATGAAAAACGTCACTGTGGAATTTAAGAGAAAAGCGATTACCAACGGTGGTTGACTTACAGAAGATACCGGTTGTCTGAAAAGTTAAAGAGAAGGATGAGATTGGCAACGAGGGGACTCGTTGGCCCAGTACTACACCCGCGATACGCGTTCCGCATTCATATTATTTCATTAACTTTTTGCAAGTCGCTTGCTCTTTGGAATAGTGGTTCCATCGACTGACGAGCGACCTCCACCTCCTCATACTTTTTTCTCCATCTTCTTCTTCTTCTTCTTGACCACTTGAGTCTCGATCGCTCTCTTTCCAGACCACCGATTCCTCCACAAGGTATGCACACATCTGCCGCATCTCTTCTCCAGGAGCTTCGATCCTGACACTCCAGAAATCAAAATTACCGTTCAACATTCTATTTTGCGTCAATTCTATTTTACCATTTTTAAGCATATAAATGTCAATATAAATATAAAAAGCATTATATTTGACTGGCAATTAAAACATTATAAATGTCTGGCAAATATTGTTATACTTTTTAGTTTGTTACTTTAGGGTAATAAAAATAAACCGAGTATACCTATTTCAAATACAAACTAAATTATTTGAAATTTATTCAGGCTTTTTTTGTTTCTTTTCATATAGGTTAAATAGCCGCGTGCATTAAAGCGTTAGTTAGGTGTTAGTTTTAGGGATCGAATCCTCTCACGGCATTGAGAATTTTTAATTAATTTAAAGGCGTAAAAATGTTTGTGGAGATAATCTAACTAGAAATCAATCAATTGAAAAAAATTTAATATTTATTTTCTCCTCCTCAAATTATTTCCAATAGTAAGGGAACTTATAGAAAGAAAATTATCGAGTACTAGATTTTGTTTCATCCCTTCAATTAATTTTCGCAAATTAAGAATGAAAAAAAAACCGGATAACAGCTCCAATTAATTTTATGTCAAACGAATAAAATATTTTCGAAATTCTAAGGCTCTTACAAACGATGAGTGTGAAAGATATCGTCAATTAATTTTATTTCAATAAACCATTTTCAAAAAGTGCTTTAATGCGATGAGGTGTGAATCCTATAATTCAATTTTTTTTGTTGACAGAAAATTATTTAACCAATTTTTTTTCTCTAATAAAGTACTCTTCGGGAGTTTATTTTTTACACTCCTGGAGAAGATGTCACCTTTGCTTTTCATTTTCACGCAGTATGTACAACAAATCAGACTCTCTTGCTCGGCAGGGATGCTGTGAGAAGATCGAGAGCCTCCAGCACCGAGTATCTTGATCTTCGTGAAATATTCACCTTGCATTTGTAGCAACACATTTCGAGATCGTTAAATTAGCAGATGTAATTTCAGCTCCCGGAAGTGGTCCTCTTTAAATCCTCCCCTGGTGCGAAGAGGACCCCAAAACTCAAGTTTGAACCTACCAGAACCAGGATTCGGATTTTTTATAAAACGTATCACGTAGAGGGCATAAAGAATTGGGGTGTTTTCATTTAATACACAGTTGAAAATTTTATGTCCCAGGAGGTCCACTCAAAATTTGTGTTAATGTAACACATTTTTTATGTATTTAACACAAAAAATGTGTTAAATTAACACAAATTTTGAGTGGACCTCCTGGGACATAAAATTTGTGTTAATTTAACACAAAATTTTCAACAGTGTAATTATAATGAATATATGATAATGAAAATAATGATATAAAATAATGAATAAAATAATGTTAATTGTAAGTGCTGGAGTTTCTTAAATAACTAGTAATTCACAACTCTTGTTTTTAATTCTACCTATTCGAAAGCCTAGCATAATTATTTAATTATTAAGTGAAATTATTTTTTGTTTTATGTAATTTCGTTCAGCATTAAAACAATAATAAATATAAGACTGAAAATTTGATTAAAAAAATACACTCTCATTTTTGATGAGAATGTAATAAGATCTTTTATAAAAATCTGCGTACTTCAACAGTGACACGGTTAGCGATTTGCTAAAGATTAATTCGTAGAAGGAAATCGCTAACTTGTAACAATGTGGCTTTTTCACGTGCTTCGCTTGTGGTCTGCACTGAAATCTTCCAGGAAGAAATCTTCTATTGTGCCAGGAATTTTTCCTCTTTAACCAAGGGACAGTCGAACATTTCTACGACTTGTCTGTACCGCGATCTCTTCTGAATAGGGTATATACCGTTTGCATGCCTAAACAAAGAAAGAATCGATTAATCGTTCGATTCTCAAAGAACGAGGTGAAGGTCTTTTCCTTGTCAGATTATTTAATTAATCTCTCAACTGTTTCCTCCTTTACAATTTGTCTATAATTTATCATTATTAGTTCGTGAATACAATTTATTTGTCTAATAACATTAATTTGGTTTAATTAAACCTGTTATTTTATTATTTATTAGAATCGCACAAAATAATTCCATAGATCAAAGAAATACATTTTTTATTTGATAATAACAAGAAAAAATTTGTAAAATTAATTTTCAAATGATATGTTATAAAACGCTCATTGAATATAAATAGAAGATAATGATCTCTGAGTTTTGTAATCGTTGGTGGAAAATTAAAGATTTTTCGGGACATCCTTTAACATTTCTTTGGATATTTGAAGAAGCCGACCGGGAGATAAACCGATGGACCGGAAGTGCAGTCCGGGACCCAATTACTGGAGAACTTGTACCCGGCATACATTTGTACCGTTATAACAGGTGCGTTATAGGGCCACCCCGAATCAAAGCAGAGGCGCTGCAGGTCGTTTTTGGCCTGGTTCGAGTTCACGATCGAGATGAGAGTCCTGACCTGACTTGAAATGCGTTCGAAAATGACAGAATTTCATATCACCACAACACTGTCTGACTAAATTCGATTTTTCTACTGAATATACGAATTGCAAATTTTTCTATTAGACATTCAGATTTAGCTAATAATTTTTGTCTAGGAACCATCGCCCTTGAATTGAATTATAAAAAGATTATCAAAAGGAAAAAAAGAGTCTTACGATAGATTAAAACAATCAAGAACGTTATCTCAGAATTTTAGATAAATTCAAAATCTGCAGATCTAATTACGATTTAGCGTCATCGTAATTATTATCTGTTTCTCTTTGTTTTCTAGGACAAGAGCGATTATCGATTTTCACTGAACCTTCTTCGTCTATATTTCACGATTAGTATCTACTACAATCCGATCCCATTAATTGCGAGCTACAAGTCCGCACATCCTGCGTGATTTTTACCTCTGATCGCGGACATGAAAAAGCTGGATTTATGCGTTTCACTTGGTTTCTTCAATTTTTCACTTGTCCATTCCTTCTAAAGTAGGCTTTCAATATTTCCTAGCTTTTAGATAAGGAATCGCAGTTAGTAACATTTTCAGCGATAAGCAATTTTTTAATTCAGATTTCAACTTTGAAAGAAACTTGGAAAATAAATTTTACAACAAAAGTCTACAACAGCACTCTGTCACTCTTAATTACCCTGGCGTGTTGAGGATGGAATATAAAAATATTTTTTCCAAATTGAATCCACTCGATGCGTTCCAGAATTGATCGTAAATTCTGGAGACGACACGTGGTCTCTGTGAACCAAATGTTTCCTCGACAACCAATCAGCACGAGGAACAGAGCCGATAAGCGATAAATCTTACGAGGACCAACTCCAGCGGATTCGCTCTTATTGAATGCCCGTGTTCCCGCAATTAATGTCACAATACTGATCGATTGTTCCTCGCGGTCACTCCACAAATAGATTCGTTCTTTAAACGCGGATGGGATGTTTTTCATCTAGTCATGATGACTCTGTTCCTCCAGCGATGGTAATAGCAAGAATAATAATAACAAAATTATTAGGAATTGAAATTAATTGTAAAATTGACTTTCATAAACATATAATTCTAAAGAAACTGAATTTAAAAGTCTTTTAACGTTTTTCAGAATTTTCAACAACTTAAAAGTTATTGTAGATTAAAGTTGGTTAATGATGTCGGCCGTAGCGATATCAGGGCACATGCGTAACGAAGCTGTGGGGCTTATTCAAAGTTACTGGACTTGCGCGTGACTCTTGATCTTTAAATCACAATAACTCCTGAACTTTTCGACTTAGTTTTTTCTACTTTCTTTACTGTGTTAATAGGATTCTTTTAGAGTATAAAATTTAATTATTTAAATAGAACCATCTTTAATACATTACTTTTTTTTCTCTGTTCCTCAAACCGGGGCACTTTTTCAAAATATTGAAATATTATGTACTCATTAGAGTATAGGCATTTAAACCTATGGAAACATTGAATTTTAAATTGAATTTAAAGCCACCTGTTTACAAATTAAAGAGATAAATTCATTCAAATTGCTTTAATAATCTTATTCTTTTAATTCCGAATCAAATAGCTAATTTAACTTCTTCATTAAAATTTTATTTTATTTTTTTAATATATTTGTCGCTTTTAACAGAATTAATTATATTAATGATCATTAATTACAATTGTTGTAAGCTTTTATTAATTGTTGTTAATAATAAAAATAATTTTTTTTTAAATAAAGTTATATTAATTGTTATTAATAATAATATTAAATAATATAATTTCTACTTTCTAGACTATTGAGAGTCTATACTAATAGAATATTTGTATTTTTATGAATTAATTAATAGTTTAAATAATTATATTCTTTAATTTAAAATTTGAAATAAATAAAATTTATTAAGGAAATTTGAAATTATCTTATATCTCTTATTTACAGAATTTGAATTTTAAAATTTAAATATCAACAATCAAAATATTTCTGTTCGTCCTTGACCAACTAATTTGTTTCCGACTCACCTACACAAGTAAACACTTCCGGATCATTAAATTTAGAAATTTAGGATATCAAAGATCGTTCACACTGAAATAAAATAAAATAAATAATTATTCATTTTTGTGTGACTTCCTTTTATTTATTTATTAATTATTATACTTTTTAATTTCCTCTCCTTTTATATTTAAATTCAAATTATTTATAATACTCTATATTCTTTTGTTTATTAATTCAAAATTGAATGCCTTGAAGACTGGATGTTATTTTATTAGTTTAATTGAATCGAGATTACAAATATTTGAGAAGATTTAAATTAAAATTGGACAATAATTGATTTAGATAATGGTAACACTTCCTATAAGGTTGTAAATTTAAATTCCGTACATTTCACCTATTTGAATATCTTGGAAATCGATTATAAATTGTAAAAGAAATGAAAAGATCGTGCTTTGATTAGCATTCATTGAAAGAATTTATGTAATTCAAAACGCTGTTGAACACTCAGGAATAGAACAGGCTTATAAAACTTAGATGCAAATAAGTGCCGCAGATTATTATCAATACAGAATGGTGGTGGAAGTGCACTTAATTGTAAGGAGAATTCGCATTGACTAAAAGTTGAATAATTTATCGTGCACTAGTACATTGAGAATGTTTTGTTTTTCTTTTGGATTAGTGACCGTCGCCAACCTGGCTGTGTTTTTAAATGGAATACGCCCACATTCTTCAGATAGCTCGCGTCACACCTAAGAACATGTTCCTCGTTTCATATCATTTTTGAAATGGATTTGACACCGAAAATCGACCCTGACCAATAATTCGACTACATTGACTTATCTTATTTTGCTTATTTTGCTTGTCTTGCTTATCTTGCTTATATACTTTTCATTCTTACAATAGAATAATCAGTACAAGAAAATAATTCGCAAGAAAACGAATTTAAATTTCGTATTAAACAATTTTGAAAAGACGCTTTAAGACTCTTTAAACAACCCGGTATATCGACATTTTGTCAACGCGACACTAATTATAAGAATTTGTCTCTCGAAACTGTGATGGAATTCTGTATTAATATTTACGGTCGATATTCAAATTAATCTTCATTTAATTTGTCTTGTATGATTTCACTCGCATAAGAAAAAACTGAAATTCATCTTACATAAATTTAACTTGCTATGGAAGCATAAAATATCTGTCCCTCAAGATACTCATTCGTCTTACTCAAACGCGATCAATCCATCACCTAAAAGATCGTCAAAGATCTTCATGGAGGTCCTTCACATAATTTCACGTGTCGCTTTCTTACATAAATTCCAAGTTATAATAATAATCTTCTTAACCAAATTTTCAATAATCAAAAACAATAAATCTCCACAAGTACAGCATAAAACAATAAAAAAAATTTTTCCAATAATTTTGATTGTAGACGAGCATCGCAACAACTTACAGCTTATGCTTAAAGTTATGTTCAAAGAAATCCGTTGAAAAGAATCCAAAGAATGTTAAAGGTAATTCAAGAGTATCGAAAATTCGAGGGCTTCTCGAATTCGATCCTTGGTGAAAACGAGCTATGATCCCTCTTTCTAGATGTATTGCGTCAATTCTCTCGGTGAATTCTCAAAAATCCAGGTCGATCAAATTACTGAATTATATGGGTGCATTGGTATTTGTGCCAAAAGGAAAGGGAAAGTCTTTAAAAAAAATTAATTGCAAACAGGGGACAGCATTTCTTGGAGAGAAGAATTGAAAAGAAACTATTTAACAACCATATAGGACAATATTCTTTAAACAGCAGTTAAGAAATGTGACTTTTAGGAGCCGGAAATTGCGGAACAAGGTTTTCCTCTTACGTGAGAAGCTCCCATCTCCAATTGGCAAGATACACGTGTATCTATAAAAGAGGCGAAACTACTTATTACCAAAAACGCTTTTATTGGCCAGTGTGTGAAGGAGCCTGGCAAGAGAAAGAGATGCAGAGGAGGTGGAGTAGGAGCGGAAGAAATGAAAATGAAAAAACGAAAGTAAAAACGATACAGCGCGCAACCATCATCCACAAGCGTGATTATACGATGGGAGTGGTCGCGGCCCAGTTGGGCACTGAGTTCTCCAGATCTCCTTCTTTCATGCTCGCAATCCCAGGACCGAAATCGCCTCAAGCTATGCGCCGACTTATAATGCGAGGGAAGCGGAAAGCATCTTTCTTCGGGCGTCGTTCTTCGACAGCGACTCTTGGCTCTCCTCTTGGCTCTGCCTCGAGATCCTCATAAGACCAGAGGCGCATTCGTGCCGTGCCGCCAGCAAGAAAAGAGTGCACGAGATCCAATGGGCGGGGGAGGGAATAAGGAACGCTGTAAAAAATCCAACTCAACTCACCTCGCATTGTAACATTGCATTTCAAACGATTATATTTCGTGTGTCGAAACGCTAAATGCAACGCGGCCAATTCATTCTTCCACAAAAAAAGATCCAAACAAAAACATCAATGATTAAAAAGTCGTTCAAGGTGCGAGAACAAGATAGTCTCATCTTGATAATCAACGAATGTTCCAAGAAACAACAAACGCCATTTTCATCTGCAACCAAATACTATTTTATTTTTTTAAACCAAATATATTGTTTTGCGGATTCGAATCCACTAGAATGTAATGGTTGCAAATGCTGCAAATATTCGGTTTTACCTTGATTTTACCAATGGGCAAATATTCTTTGAAATAATCTTTGTCAGAGAAGCATCGGACTACCTGAAACAAATATACTACACAACTAAAACTTGGAATTCTTACAATCTAAGGTTCACTGTAATTTGTAAGACAAGAATCAATGCAATCATTCTACTGCTCGAAAAACTGGGGACATGGTCCAAAATCGCCGGGTCCAATCTATTTTATAAATAAGATTAAAAAATATCCATCACTCCGAGTCAATCTATTTTTTGTTTAAACTTCTAACTTATAGATACCTAGATTATAGAACCTAGATAAATAGTCCACAAAATCAAATTTTATTAAAATCGGATTATCAGTACGATCCAATTTCAGACAATTTGGACCAAATGTGCGTATATACAGAAACTTTGTACCTCAAGGCGAAATCAAGCTTCATCGTAAATATACGTGTTGACTGGACAATACATTCTCAGGTATCTCCCGACTCTTGGATATCTCATTCATACAAATACAGCTACAGCAACTTTGCATCCACATCAATGGGATACCTTGCCTGGGGCGTATTTCTATTGTCGATCTTCTCAGCTCGTATTATAAAATCGGTTACTTCTCGTTTGCTGTAAACTCGATATCCTCAAGTATCTGGTAAGTACCACTCATTACGAGTAGCAAACGACTGGAATCAACCAAAACCACTTTCCTACTTCAATTCCGTATCATTTTCAGCAGGTTAAGATAGATAAATTTCCATGTGCGATATCACACAACTATAACCAATTTATATTCAAATACTCATCCAGGGAATGAAGGCCAGTAAAAGATTAACCTATCGTCGAAAAATACCTCAGGATATCTATTGCTACCCGTTATATTTTATCAATAAGGGAAGAAATCGCCCTTTTGTTTCAGGATAACTTCTTTTACAAACAATTTTTGTAACCAATCATCAAAATGTTTACCATTAATGATTGAATCATCAATCATTAATGTTTCTCAAAATCGAATTTAATTTAGTATTTTAAAGCTTTCTTCAATTGATAACTTTCTCAAACTTATTGAAACTGGAGTTTGCAAAAATGGAAATAATTTGAGTTTTTGTAAGTGCTTGAAATAGTGAAAAACGAATTCCAATAAATATCATCGAACCGGTTTCAATTCTCAATAGTAGGTATACATTTAAGTGAACTTGGCGTGCAGCGTTTATACATATATAGTGCGTACTGAGGAAATTAATGATGCAAATAGTTTCTTCTCTGGCTAAAAATGGCAGAGAAAGAGGCGGAAGAGGACAGAAGAAAAAGAGGGAAAGAAAAGTGAATTTATTATACCGCGGTACAAGCAACTCGCAAGAACGACATGCGGCAAGCAATAATCGATACGGACGCGTGGATTAATTGCGAATGAATAATCATTCAGAAAATCATTGTAAGCATTTCCGGAAAACAAAAAAAGAGAATGAAAATCACGCATATTCTTATGCATAGAATTACATTTTCTCCAAGTTCGTTACAAAATTATTGATCACCTGTTTTAAGAAAGTTACAAATGTGACTTCTTTTCAGTGTGGATTTTTAATGAGCGAGAGAATGTAATTAATCTAGATTTGTAATTATACGCGCTGATTGCAATGTTTTCTTTTTTACATTTAAAATTAAATAGTAAGGATAAAGACAAATATTCTTCATGGAACGATACCCTACATGCAAAGAAGTGCCATAACACAAAAATCTACAAATTTAAGTTTAAATTGTTGTAAAATTTGTAGAAACTACATAAAAAATACGAAACTTACACTAATGTAATCTTTGAAGTATTACTTTTAATTTAAGCCCAGAAAAGTGAAAAAGTATTAATTAGTTTCCGAGATATGATTCAAAACGTTTGTGCATATAAATCGGCCAAGCCGATCTCGAAACTCATTTTCTGGTAGAATCTCAGCTTGGCCGATTTACATGCGCGGACGTTTGGAGTCAAATTTCAGGAACTAATGAATACTTTTTCACTTTTCTGGGCTTAAATTAAAGATAATACTTCAAAGATTACATTAGTACAAGTTTTGCATTTTTTATACAGTTCTTACAATTTCTACAACGATTTAAATATCGAATTCTTGTTTTTTGAGGCTAGAAAGAAAACGCGATGTAACTTTTGAATTCTGACTTTAGATTTGGATTCATCGACCCGAAATACGTAAGAAAATACTAGTGTCTATAGGACAAAAAAATTATTTTTGTTTATGGGGTTGTGTATGTATTATCGAACAGTCTAGTATTTTTACAAACGACAATCTTTATACCAAAAAATGTCACGACATTCGTGACATTTTAATGTCATGACATTCGTGACAAAATTTTAATAGAAAAGCAAAATTATTTCTCATTTATAAAAAAACTCATTTTTCAAGTGCAATGATAAAGTAATTAATTGTAATAAGTATGAAAAGTCCGGTAAAATAGTGTAAAAGGTGGTAAAGATTATAATATAGAATGGCAAATTACATCAAGCTTTAAAAATTGTTTAAACCAAAATGGATGCGAGGGAGTGACTGGATAAAATAACCGAAACAAAAGAAATAAGTGCGGCGGATGAGATGTTTTGCGAGGGAGGAGGTTTTGAAGGGTTAGGGGGCGAGGGGGGAGGTAAGGGGGTGAGTGTGCGTGCACGCCGCTCACGTAGCGTGCAAAGCAGCCCAGCAGCTTTAACCTCCCTTGCTTTTATCCCCTTCCTCCGATGGTTTATTTTTCTCTTTAATTTTCTCTCGGCTTCTCTCTTTCCTTCTCAAGTTCGCGGTCCTCCAAGGGAATGTTCGAAAGCGATCTTCCTCTTTCATTTGGCTTCTCTGCTACTCGGCAACGGGAGAAAAAAGGACGGCTATCTTTCTCTTTATCAAAGTGCAGTCCACTCCCACCCACGGAACCACCTGTGGTACCTTGGCTCTGCAACAGGTGAGAGAGACTTCTCTTGCACTCTCGTTGCGTGAGCGAGTGAGTGCTTGCGTGAGCGCGTGCGTGAGCGAAATATCGAAAAGTTCGAACCTCATCATTCTCATCCTCCTGACTCTATCCAACCACCTTATCTTTGTTTTATTCTCGGGATGATGCTGGATTCATTTCCAAGTGTTCATTCAGTAAATTCTACCGAAATAACGCCTTTTACTTTTAAATTAACTTTCTACATTGATGTATTCTTTAAAATGATCATTCTTTAAAAGGAAATATTTTTAAGGGAACTATAATAGTGTGGTAAAAATTGTCAAGTTTAAATAAACACTGCATTTTAACTAATTTATTGTTAAATTGTTACAACCCATGTGATCAAAATTAAAAATTTTTAGATTTTAATAAAGTTAAAGTTAAAGTTAAAGTTAGGGCGAGGTGTAAGGGTCTATTGACTTTGCGATTATTCACTTCAAGTCTTGGGTATAACACCCATTTTAGCC
>WNHD01012422.1:0-10507 GCA_011057455.1 Ganaspis sp. Gsp50 | reverse complement strand
TTTTAAATTAGTTAAAATAAACTCATTTCGAGTTCTAAATAGAATTATTCTTGAAATTATATTTTCATTATAAATTAATTATTGTTACAACGTAACAACAAGTATTTATTGCAAGGAGCAGGACTTTTCTTGGGAAATCTGATAGGATCGGGTGTCGTCTAGGAGGATTTGAATAGAATTTCTAATTTGGCTGGACGTTGAAATCCAATAAAGAACCGATATTCTGGATACAGGTTGGTGGCGTGTCGATATTTGCGGGACGTGTTTTCCTTTTGCTCTCTTGCTTTGATTCTTTCCCCGCTGCCTCACTTGGAATCCCGTCGTGCTGAGTCTCGTTCTCTCGTCAAGTATAATACGTGGCGGCGGTAAGCCGGCTGGCAGCTGCCTTCCGTGCAACCAACGAGGCTGGCGGTCTGGTCTGGCCCGTTCCACGATGCGTGGAATCTCCGGAGATTCGTACCAACCCACTGACTCGTTTTCTCTCACTCTTTCTGTCCTTTTCTATCTTTTCATCGCTCTATCCTTCTTCCTCTCTTCTGCTCTATCTCTCTTTTCTTTCTCTCTATTTCTCTTTTTCTCTCTCTCTCTCTTTCTCTCTCTCTCTTTTTTTCTCTCTCTCTCTTTTTCTCTCTCTCTCTCTTTTTCTCTCTCTCTCTCTTTTCTTTCTCCCTTTCTTGTCTGCAGCATCCGTATCCAGTTCTTTCTTGAAAGCTCCAAGCTCGACTTCTACTCTCTCCGTCTCGCAGATTGGATCCTCTCACTTACAACACCATAGACGGCTGCGGAAACCGGGGCAGGGAGGTAAGAGGAACGACATGACGCGAGAGGGAAAGAGCCGGATGCCGAAGTTTAGTCCAGGCGTTCTTGAGTGGAAGAATTATTGTCATGATCTCGTCCCGCTTCGGGGTCCCGTTTCCGAAGCAGAGGAGACGAGTTTAGATATGAATCTTGGGGGTCGACTCGCCCACCGGGATCCCTACCGAAGTGGGGTTTAAGAAGAGGGTCGGCAGACGAAGCTGTAATAATTTATTCAGTTTAGGCCTGCTGTCAGGTCTTCGTGTTGGTCGGTGTATCAGGGTACCTGGTGACTCGTCAAGGATTTAAGATATAAGCCGCCGATCTAGCCGGATTGGCGCAGGTAGGTGGGCACTGAGTGGTTAGCAAGGGTACCTGTCCTTGCGTCACGACATAAATGTCTGGCCTCCACCTATACCTCCCGGCTCTACTCTTACGCGAGAAATACCCCCATCAGCCAACCTTCTCCATCCTCAAGCTTTTTGCATTCTTCTTTTTTCATTCTCCTTCTCAAACATTAATGAGACGTCTCCGATATGTTTTGATATTTGCTTTTTAGATACCAAACGAATTCACGAGCTGCTTGGAATTCCTTCTAAATTGGTCAAGACTTTGTTCTCTTCCCCAACTCGACTCGTTTTTGATATTGTTTCGGATGAAAAGGATTTATTTGTAATAATGTTCTCTTTTCCATGGTTTTTCAATAAAAAGGTTTTTTGTACACTCTTTATGGAATAGTTGTAACGAACTAAAGCGGATCCGAAGATTAACGGCTCCAAGAGTTTTGTCAAGGAATCAAAACTTTATAAAAAGTGAACGAAACTGTGCGATACAACTATTGGTATCTTTTTAGACATGGTTGCACCTATTGAACTTTTTCAAAACGCAGATTAATTGTCTAAGTGTCATACAAGTATAACAAAACATGTAAAATAAAACATTTCTAGTTGTAGATACTTTAAAAGAATCGAAATTTCAATAAAATTTCACAAAAGTTTAATTACATTGTTGGTGACTTTCTAGACAGGTTGGGTTGCACTCATTGAATTTCTTGGAAATACTGATTAATTGTCTAAGTGGCATACAAATATGACGAGACCCATAAAATAAAACATTTCTAATTGTAGACACTCCCAAAGGGTCGAAATTCCGATAAAATTTCCCAAAAGTGTAATTACATTGTTGGTGATTCTTTTAGATTTTGTGGGTTGCACCTATTGAAGTTCTTCGAAACACTATGATTAATCGTCTAAGGGGCATAACAATCTGACGACACATATTAAACAAAACATTTCCACTTGTAGACTTGGTCAAGAAATTAAAAATCGAACAAAAGCGCTGGATATTTTGGATTTTTTTTTCTTTTTTGGATTTTTGTTTTATGGAGGTGCTCCTATTGAAAACGGTGCTACGGAAATACTGGCTAGCTCATTTCTCAACTAACTTCTAGTTACCTAAATCACGATTGTGTAAATTGTGGATTTTGATGACCTAAATGGCTACTTTGATTCTGACAAAAATTCTGGTTACCTAAATTCTTGGCATAATGTGGGTTCCGATAACAAGAACGTTTAAAAACGTCGATTGAATGTCACTGTCGACCAGCAACACTTGAGAGGCTTTTCCGTCACTAGTCTGGCTTTATCTCTCTTCCAAGTACTGCCTCTTGCGTCCTTTTCTACCTTTCACACTCTCTTGTTTGGTGTCGGGAGGGATTCATCGCTCCTAGTCTCACACGCGTATGTTCATACAGCTGTTCTTCTCTCTGGCTGGCACTCAACAGGGGCAGGTCGTTTATCTAAATGGCTACTGGGTGGCCTGACTGGTCTGCTTCGTCGCAACAAACCAAAACTAACCAAATCCTACGCCCTCTTGTCATCATCACTCAGAGAAAAATTACCAACATTACAATCAATTCCAAAAATTATTTAATTACTGTATCAATTAAAATAATTTTGCGTTTGTAACTAATTTTAGTCAGCTACTTAGGAGTTATTGGCAGGCATTAAAAAATGTTCTATTTGTGTGTTGGTATCCTTGATACGTTGGTCAACTGATGAAAGAGATATTTCTTCCTGGTTCACTTCTAGGATGGTTTTAATTTGCTTTGATGAATGCGGTAGCAAATAATTAGGAGTATAAAGAAGGAGACTGCTAAAGATTGTCTTAGGCATTTCGGATGATCACTAAGGACTGAGAGACATTTTTGGAAACGTTTGGATAATTACGGAGGACTGACTTAGGGATATGGTTTTATTGACTGACGTACTTCTTTAGGAATATCTTTTGAATGATCACTAAGGATGTCTTCCGATGATCAGTAAGAACGATTTTATATCATTACTAAGGACGTCTTTAGATGATTATACTAAGAACGTCTTCAAATGATTATTATGGACGTCTTTAGATGATTACTAAGAACGTCTTCAAATGATCACTAAGGATATCTTCAGATGATTACTAAGGACGGTTTTACATAAACACTAAGGATGTCTTCAGATGATCAGTAAGAACGCTTTTAGATTATTACTAAGGACGTCTTTAGATGATTACTAAGGACGTCATTAGATGATTACTAACGACGTCACTAGATGATTACTAACGACGTCTCACTAGATGATTACTAACGACGTCACTAGATGATTACTAACGACGTCACTAGATGATTACTAACGACGTCACTAGATGATTACTAACGACGTCCTCAGATGATTACTAAGTAAGTTTTCAGATGATTACAAGGATGGTTTTAGGTAATCACTAAAGACGGTTTTGGATGATCAGTAAGGACGGTTTTAGATCATCACTAAGAACGGTTTTAGATGATTACAAAGGACGTCTTCAGATGACTACCGGTCTTTTTTTAAAGATTGTTTTGGAATAAAGTCGCTGATCATTTGAAATGTCATTAATGGATTTGATCAGTAAATTTAAAACAAAGGAATGAAATAATTCAGACACTGATTTGTTTTCTTTTTAAAAATCACTTCACAATTGATTTATTAAATTAAATGCAAGGAGGAATAAGTATACAAGTTGATGAGCGTCTTAACGGTCCGAGCGCTCGTTCAACGAGCGCTCGTTCAAGTCTGTTTTTGAAGTACAATGTAAAGGTCGAAATTTTGAGTGAAACTTGGCAATGTCGCAAATTTTACAAAATGTGGCAACGTTGGTTTTTAAAAGGCTGAGGAAATTTGTCTAAAGTCTGGTTTCAAAATTGGTACAATATACCAGGTCTTGCACCCGCCGATGGTAGGGTTTCCCCGCAATAAAAAAACTCATTAGTCGATCCTAATCCGGGGAACATTTTCGGTGCCTCAATCTTAAATACGTTCAACAAAGAGAACCTAATTTTTTATGACATTTATGATTTGCTTTTGGTCACGTCTGCCGATGAGCAGTTTACATTTTTTGTCTAAAATCTCAAACATAATTTCCAACGACGATTACCCTTTTTATTTTCTATGAATTTTAAAGTACACTAAAATCTTTAAAACTTTTACAATTGCACTAAACTTTGAAAAGAAGAGCATAAAAATGAACTCATTTCAAGTTCTAAATGGAAATTATTTTAAAATTGTATTTTTATTTTAAATTAGTTAAAATAGTTAAAATTAGTTATTAGAACTCGAAATGAGTACACATTTCGAGTTCTAAATAGAATTATTCTTGAAATTATATTTTCATTATAAATTAATTATTGTTACAACGTAACACCAACATTTTTCAAAATGTCCAACTTTTCCAAAATAGTTATCAATTGTAACCATCCCATTACTCAACAATTGCAGCAACTGTTTCTAATTTTGCAAACTTCCAGGTCATTTTTAACTCTTCTTGAAAGCCCAAGCGTTCGCGGAATTAGTTAACAACTCGAAATTTAAACCCTTTGTATATATGAATGTTAATTACACGTTTGATTTTTACTTTAATAAATTACAGTTCATTGAAATAATTGGCTTTTATGTATGAAACTGAACAGAAATGATATTCTAAGGTTATGGTTAACGTGCAAACGATGTCACAGCAAGGAAGCTGATCGGGGTTCATTTTCAACCTGTGAAGGATCCGGCTTTTGTGCTCGAGTTTCGGATAATCTAACCGAGTTCACAAGCAGTCAAGTACCTATTGAAGAACTTTACTGCCGGAAAAGAACCTTAGTAATGCTGCAGTTGTTTTCTGCATTGTGTGAGTTCAAAACACAATACGGTACTTTTTCCCCAAGACTGCATATAGTTTTTGGTTACAGATATAGAACCTTCTACACCAATTGTATAAAACATTTTTTGAATATTAAGTTTCGAATCCCACGTAGAAGTAACAAGTGTGGGTCAAGTATTGGTTAAGAGGTATAAAATTTGGGTAAGAATAGATGTAAATTCAGACTAATAAAGTGTTGGTCAAGTCTGACAAGGTATGGCGTAGATAGACAAGGTCAAAGTACTACCTATAACTAATAACTTATAGCTAACTGATAACCTATTTAACTAATAACCTATTTAACTAATAACCTACCAAACTAATAACCTATTTAACTAATAACCTACCAAACTAATAACCTATTTAACTAATAACCTACCAAACTGCTAACCTATCTAACTAATAATCTACCTAACTACAAAGAACCTAATTAATATATGTGACGCTCCACGAGAGAAGGGACCTTATTCGCTCTTGATATAAGGTCCCTTCTCTCGTGGAGCGTCACATATAGTCTTCTTGTCAACAATAAGATAGTTGAAGGTTCAGTAGTATTCTATTGATCAGATTAACCAAACAATTGTAGTTATTGTTGTAGAAATCCTTGAAAACTCAAAATCTTCGTTTTATGTTTTTAATGGCTACAATAAAATATTTCGTTAAAATACGATTTAGTTTTTACCAAGTTTTCTGGGCGGGTTTGTTTAGGGATAATCCTTAAAATTACAAGTACATTAGAGATAATAAAGTCTGGAACTATGGATCCCTATCAGGTATGAAAATACGGAGGGACGGTACCCTTCTGACTGACCAACGTAAGTCAGTCTCTTGCCGACATCAACTGTAGTCACTTCTCTACTTTTCACTACCTTTTAATAAATATATTAAAACTGACACTGTTTAACACAATAGTCTTGTGTTTTATTTAATTAAAAACCTCAACAGTTATTGATAATTTTAAAACCGTAATTTCAGAAGACGGAAGAAAATTGCAGAAGGAGGAGCCACTACTTTTGTTTCGAGGTTGACAAAACTAATACTCGAAATGGTGCGGCAAAACTTTGGATGTGATGGTTGCGTATGTTGGGGCTTAACGAGGGAATCGTGGCAAACGGAGCGACGAACGTGTTACGTTTTAGTGGAATATAAGCAGTGAGGATTGCCACTGCGTGATGTTTTGGAAATGTGATCGAAGAACCGTGGCAAAGGTTTTTTCCATCCGTGGCGCGCCGCTGCTACGCGTATAATTAGACATAATTAGGCAGCCACCTCATCCTTGCAATGAGCTCTCTTCCGTCGGGAGCTACACGAGATTTCACGTAGTTACTCGATTACTCCTAGCCTCGCGCCAACTTGATTAATTCACGAGCCAGTCTGCTATCTAGTTTCTCGGAGAGCTGCTCGACCCTCTCCAATCTGAGATGCGTGAAATGCGATTATTGATAATGAAGTCCGCCTGCAAGATCGTTATCCTCGCGATGGCTTCTTTACCGTTACAGAAAATTATCCCGAGACGGAACTGACGACGCTTCTTCTCCGCTTATCGGATATTATAATCGAGCAAACCAATTTACCAGATTGTTTGCATTGTAAGATTATGCATTCGATCCAAAAAGTGCTGATGATTCGTCAGCTAATCATCGTAATATCATCACTTTTGTGATACCCCTTTTGATTATAGCGATAAAAGTTAAAAGGTCCTACAAATTTTGAAACAATTATTGACAACGAACGGACATTCGTTGAATGAACATCTTAATCAACATCATTTTAGTGCAAGTTTACTAATTGTAGATTTGTAAATTTACTTGTTTTACTAATTGTAAATTTGTAAATTTACTTGTTTTACTAATTGTAAATTTGTAAATTTACTAGTCTTACTAATTGTAAACTTGTAAATTTATTAGTTTTACTAATTGTACATTTTTAATTTAATTGACTTTGGCACATTTGTGAAAAGGGTTTCTCTTTATCGATGATGAATAATCTTGTTGCGGTTTCATAGAAGCCAAAAATGTACAAAACTATCGGGCGTTTTTGAACTTGCAAAGTTTGTTTGATGATCTGTGCTATCTGTTATTAACAAGGACCAATTCTCAAAGGTCTCGTTCCGGGGTTACATCACAAGTTGGCTATCGTCAAGGGGCGAAAGGGAATCCTCGGAAAAGGAGAGAGATATGGATTCCCCTGGGAGTACGATATACAACGTCGTCCCGAGAATTCCCTAAGCTTCCGACGTTTTTCTTGAAACGACTGTTGGACTTTTCCCGTAGATCGAACGCGATCGTCCGGAACTAATCGCTTTGTCCAAGTCGAGTGGGATTCCAGTGACACTTCAACAGTATAGTCTGTCGTTAACCCACGTTGTTATTGTATAAATGTATGTAAAGTATGTATAAATGTATGTAAAGTATGTATAATTCATGTATAAAGTAAATAAAGTATGCATAAAGCAATTAAATCATCAAGATTGGAGCGAAAATTCATTAAAGAATCAAAGGATCTTAGTTTTACTTTAAAAACTTATTATTGTTTCGATGGGATCCTATTGTCTTTCAATAAATATAAGACTGACTATAGTAAAAATTACTTAGTGTGACAGAACAGCCAGAACTAAACGGTCCCACATAATAATAAACCAAGGTTTGATTCGTAGAAACGATTATATCTTGGGCAGCTTGGTGCCTCCCGAAACATAAAGAAATTAACCATCTCAAAGGTTTGTTAATTAAATTTAATTCATTAATAATACATATATCTTTCGTTTGTGATGAGAAATGTAAAAGCTGATGAGAATGTAAAAAAAGTATTAGTAGAATTTCCAAAAAGTTTTAAGCAGTTTTAAGATTAAAAAAGGTTTCAAGAATTACCTTATTGTGAGGCGGCTGTGTGGGAACATAGAGAGGTGGATCCAATCCAGGACTGGTGACGGCATGTCGTCCGATAATCCTATCTGCTGGCTTCGCATCGTACCCTTCCGGTTGGCCGATGTGAAAGCCCTTGCTCTTAACCCAGAATCGAAATTTGCTGTTCTCAGCGCTGTTGACTTCCTCACCTCTGAGGGTCCTCAAAATCCGAGCGTACTTCTTGATAGTGATGGTCTTGGTCTTTGCCAAATCACCGTAGGTCTTAATCACCCACGGCTGATACGTATCATACATGGCGTCGTTTTGGAACTTTTTGGGCAGACTAACAGCATCGACTGTCTGACCTCTAGGTTGATTTTTGGCATTGTAGGGACTAGCCATAGTAGTATAGGCTAGGCTTATTCCGTTTTTTACGTCATGATTGGGTTTGACATTAGTCATATACCCGGAATTGAGAGCACCAGCGGCATTCGAGTTTAGGGATCCGCTGGTCATGTTAGAAATGTCGAGGTAGGATACTGACGAGCTCTTGCCGAGATTCGTTGCGTTCCCAACGAAGGTCGCCATCGACGTAGCCATGTAAGGAATCGGAGATGGCATTCCGAGGCTTCCGGCGCAGAGACCGGCCTGACCACCTGTCACGCTCAATCCCGTCACACCGCCATAAGATACAGGATCCGGCATGGTCGATGCGGTTGGCCAAGAGGTCGTTGGAAGCACATTACTGCTGGTGGTGACGCTCATCAACGGCACCCCTGAAGAACTGGTCTTGGATTGTCCGGATTTAGACATGGAAGCTCTGCCTTTTGAGGATTGTCCTGCCTCGGAGCTTTTGGAAGCTGTGGAAGTCCCGCGAGACTTTTTAGCCGGAGGCTCTTCACGGCTCATCGAATTAAGATTTCCCTGGGAAGGACTGTTGTTGTTCTCAGACCTCGAGCGTTTTGACGTCGAGGCAGATGATTGAATTGGAATGGGGGAGTTATTAACTGCAACTCGTCTTCGTAGACCCATTGTTGCGGTTGCCATTCCGCTTCACGATTTCACTAAACGCTTCGACTCGGTCACTGGATACAGTCTTTCTGCTTCGATTAAATCACTTTTCTCGGGTCACCAGTTCACTGCACCATTCCCGTAAGAGTCATTGTATGCAAGTCCATCCCTCGCAATCTCTAAAGCAAAAGAAAAACCATTTTTGTTATTTCATCTAGATATGAGTCAAAATTTATTATTTTACTAAACCGTCTACTGTCGTACATTTTTAAAAAGTCACTATCTACCTCTTGCGTTTTACTTAAAACCCATTCATACAGACTTGTCTCCGCTTGGGATTTTCCGGTAGCAATAAAGCATCGGGTCTAAATAGGTAATTAGAGAAAACTGAACGTAATTTTTGGGTGATTATCAAGATGAGCGGACGCTTTCGAATTTTATCGGACTAGGACATCGGTCGGACTTGGAAGCTCGCTTGGAAGTTCGCTTGGAAGCTCGCTTGGAAGTTCGCTTGGAAGTTCGCTTGGAAGTTCGCTTGGAAGTTCGCTTGGAAGTTCGCTTGGAAGTTCGCTTGGAAGCGGACATGTAAAAAGTGTCAACAGAACGCGTAATGAAACGTGTGGTAGGCCACACATCCTTTGACCCCTTTATATTCTGGTGACGATCCCGCATCGCGGTGAATGGAAAATAGGGTGGAGGCGCGAGGTAGTTACAGAGGACAAAAAAAGGGTAATGAAATATAACGATATGAAAATGAACCCTCGTGTCCCTTTTGAAACCGTTTTTGATCCCGCATACTGCGAGAAACTATAAAAGCCCAAAGCCCCTATTCTGATACCCCCAGGGCCACCCTATGGACTCGAATAAGCCAACCCTCGCCGCCAATGATGGCGATCACATTCAAGTCATCGGCCTAATGACATAGGTGTGCCTGCCGTTCCCAACCCCCCGCGTATTTTCATCTACTTTTCACCCTTTTTCATGACCCTCCATGTTTTTTGAAAAGCCCTTCTTAACCAATCTTCCCGCTCGAGTGGCTTGTTGTTCCGGAATCGATTGACAACGAAATGACATACCGGATTGTCATCATAACATTGTGATTACATTTATCAGACAAACTTTTGGGTTAGAAGTATCATCCGGATGTCAAGATTATTCCAACGGACCTTCTTCAGGGAAGATGATCTCAAATATCTAAAATGGAGGACTAGAAGTATCAACCCAATGGCCAGGTTATTTCCAAACATCGTCAGACTTCTTCAAGGAAATTAAATTAGCCTCAATTACTTAAAATGAAACACTAAGTCTACAAGTATCAAACCCATGTCCAGGTTATTTCCAGTCTAATAAAAATTACTTAGAATCAGGTTGTTAAAATGTATCCAATTGCTAGGTTATGTCGTCATTTTTATTTTACGTTTCGATAACCAATCGGTCATCCTCCTCAGAAAAAAGTCAGTAAAAAATAATAATTCGTCGTTAACAATGTATCCATCATTATAATAAAATAACAACTAAAAAACATTGAAACCTAATTAACGACTAAAACTGCACTCACTTTATAGCGTAATGTAGACAGAAAAAGGTCAATCTTTTCATTTATATATAAAATAACATAAAAATAAAAAAATTCATGTTCAGACTCATGTCAACGA
>WNHD01012420.1:0-11263 GCA_011057455.1 Ganaspis sp. Gsp50 | reverse complement strand
AAAATAGAAGGTTATGTTTTTGCAAAGTTTTTCAAAAGTTTTTCGAAAGACTTTCGAAAATACGTTTCGAAAGACTTTCAGATGTTTTTCCGTCTGGGGAAGATAAACAGGTATATCACCTGCGACTAGTTCAACCATATCAATGCAGTTTTTTCTACAGCCAGCTGCAATGAAGTGGTTTTACTGTCAGCAACATCGAAAACGGAAAAACCTTGTTCGCGAAGCAAAGCTATTATCTCTGTATGTATGCTACTCTGCTGTATTTCTACAGCAACATATAGCTGTCTTCTTTAATCGGATAATATTCTCTGTTTTGAATTTTCGTTAAGCAAATATTTAACAAGGTTAATGTCACCGTTGTGAATTTCTAGAAAGAGAGGAGAATAATAAAATGTATCTTCTTCTGAAGAAGAAGAAGTATCAAATTCATTAACATTTCCCGTCATGATGGGTGCAGGCGTAAACAATAGTTTTCGTCAATGAGCCTGTCCTGAAACACTTTAATTTATTTAAAATTGAAGAGAGACTGTAGAAAACATTGGATGCCTTCACTATTTGTTGTGCTCGTGATTTCTAAAACAACAATAAGGTAAAAGTACCAATAGTTGGACACCTTAAGACTTGGTCCTAGTTACTGGACACAATGAAAAATAAAAAAAAATAACACGCCTAACTATCACGTTTCCCCTAACTAGAACATGTTTTAAGCTGTCCAGCTATTGGTACATTTATCTTAAATAAATATAAACTCTAGGACTATAAAAAAAATTCGAACCTTAAGCAAGTTTTTATATGTCAAAAATAATAGAAAATTGCCATTTATCCCAAGAAATTCTTGGTAAAATATAGACTTTACATAGGTCAATCGGTTTGTCTCGATGCCAGTCATACAATTTTTCATTACTTAAATGAAATTTTTATTACGAAACAAATTGTATACAAAAATCCGTATTTTTTTAAAAATTTAAAATTAAAAAAAATTTGAATCAGAATTTTTGCAGATCTCTAGATACACTACCATTCATTATTATAAGGACACTTACGCGTGACCCGACATAAAACCATACCAGCATTCAATCAATGATTTCGCTATTACTGCAACAACTACAAATGTGTTCAAAAAACGATTTGAAAGCTTATTAAATTGTGCGTAAGATTACTGGTATTATAAGATAATCCAATAAATATATTTTAAATTATGAAGTGAGAAAGAAGTACAAAATTTATAAATGTGTTTCATTTTCTTCTCTTAAATTGAACGCCTGAAAAAATTCAGGAAAGTATAAATAAAAACTTTTTTTAAATGCAGCAGTCTGAGATGTTAATTCTGCTTTAAAATGAGGTTTAGGAAACAAAAAAAATGATAATTTGTTACCGAGTTACGACTACAAATGTATACTCTCCAATTCTGAATTAGTCACTTTTAATCCTTTTGACTAATTGAAATAAGACCGAATCGTTTATTTACTGAATTAGTAACCATTTTGATTAATTTTCTATTCAAAAATGACTAATTCTCAGTAGAAAAGTACACATTCATTTTGTAATCTTTATTAATTGAATTAGTAAACTTTACAAAATGAATTTGTACTTTTATACTAAGAAATACTCATTATTGGCTAAAAATTTATATTTTTCTGGATTTTTCCAGGCATTCAGAAGAAAATGATACATCGAGACAAATCGATTGACCTATACATGTAAAGTATATATTTTATCAAAAATTAGCAAAGTAAATTACATTTGCTAGTTTTATAGCAATTTAAAACCCCTTTAGCACCTAAACTTCTATAAACATTGTCAACCTATCTTCTAGTCTCTAAAATTGTAGAAAATTTGCTGGATGTTCCTTAATGTTGAAGGAAGCTTGAGAAAGGATGTTTAATGTTTATATCAGGTAGGAATATCTGTTGCGAACTCGCTTGTATGTCTGAATTCTCGATCGAGAGGGAATTGGAAACAGAAGAGTACGCGTATGCGTAGGGTGATTTTCTAGATATCTAGATAATTTAGGTGTCTGATTTTATCCTTTTTGCACCTGTGGGATTAAAATTAATGTTATACTTTTGTTTTTGAAAGAACCTTAGCTTTAAAATAAAAATTGTTTATAGCGAAAACAAAAAGCAGACTTTTCCACTAACTTATCTTTTTCGACTATATTCTTATGATGTGTTTTTTATAAGGTTTGTCCAGGAATTGAGAATATTGAACAATTGTACGTGATTGAAATGCGTATCAGGGATAAGGTATATATTATTAATAATAATAATTACCTCTTTTTATTATAAATTAAATTCATTTTTATCAAGAAAACTAATGTACAGTTTGCTTTTGGCTTCTTTGCTCTTAAACTGTGAGGTTATGAAGGATAAAAGATTATGTTTCTAATGTATTGTTTTTACTAGCCAAAACCTTAGTTTTCTTCTATTTTATTTTATTCTTATGTTCAAAATATATGTGACGCGTCGCGAAGGAAGGTACTTTAGCATCAAACAAAATTAGGTTATATTTGGTGATAGTTTTAACTTGATTAAAGCTTCGTTTTTAATTATCTGCCGACAGAAACAGATTCTTTCGATAGTATAAAAAAAATCTTATCAAGAAACATTGTTTTTGATTTCACATAATTAAAAAAAAAGCTGAAATGAAGTTGAAAATACCACAAAACATAACCTAATTTCGTTTGATGCGAAGTTACCTTTCTTCGCGACGCATCACATATAATGTAGTGAATATTGACAAAAAATTGTAGGTCATACGTCTGACCTACCAAAGGGAGTGCAAGACATGCAATTACACATTTTGATAATACTGTACGCTACTAGTAAGGAAAAATTATCAAATAGTAAAACCTACTACCCTGTACTTTTTGAGAAATCGAATTTTGAAAATACAATTTTTACGTGTAAAAAATAAAGAGTCGCATTATTTGGTGGATAGCGCACAGTAAGGAAACATGCTAATTTTTTCAAGATCGTGGAACATTTCATGCAGTCGATACATTTTAATAAAAAAAAAGTGTTAATGAAAGTTCAATCTCTATAGATTAAAAAGAAATTATTTGAATATCACTTAAAAATAATGTAACCTACAAGAATACAGAAAGTTGGAATTTCACAAGCGAAAATTGATTTTCCCGCAACGGAGCTTTAGTGTGAACGATTTTTGTAGCTCGTAAATAATATAAATCGGCTATTTAGTGTTGATTCAGATGATGAAATATTAGTTTTTAGAGATAAATTTATTAAAATACTGGCAAAATCGTACACAAACCAAAAATTTTTTAATGAAATATGTATATATATCTGAATTTATTATTAAACAAATAATGATAATTAAATTAATTTAAAACTACTCATTGTTTATCGATAAAATTTATATAAGCCATTAATACAAATTATTATTAAAAAATAAATTTATTAAAATAATTTTATTAATTTTTATAAACAATACGGTAATATATGGAAAACGTTCGTTGATAATAATTATAATATTAAAATAATTTTCTTTATTTAAATAAATATTCCTATGAAATAATAAAGTACATAAAACAAGAATAGTAAATGAAAAACATTTTGGAATTTTAGTTTTTAAAATACACAAACTTGGTTTTTTTAAAGTTACAAAAAGATTTTAATTTCAAAATGTAATACATAATTTTACAAAGCCAATATCATTTTTTTTTAATTTTCAAAAATAGAAAGAAACGATTTTTTTTTATTTATACAAACAATCGTAGTAAAATAACTAAATAAAAGTTCGACAAAATGTTATTTGTACTTTCTATAAAGAATTATTAACTTTGGTATCTTGTTTTATGCATTTAACTTTATGCGACTGTTCGCTTAAATAAAGAAATTCGTTTTCTATTATTTTTGAAAGTCAAAAAATGATTTTAGTATTGTAAAATTGTACATAAAATTTCTGTATTTTAAATTACTTTGTATCTTTGAAGAAACGAAATTTGTCGTTTTTAAAGAAGATAATTATCAAATGTTTTCCATTCTGAAAGCTTGTTTTGTATATTTTATTATTTTATAGAATTATTTATTGAAATAAAGAAAATTATTTCCATATTATTTTTATTATCAAATGTTTTTCATTTATTATATTATTATTTATAAAAATAAGTAAAATTATTTTAATCACTTTCTTTTTTAATAATAATTTATATTATTTGCCTTTATAAATTTTATCGATAAATAACAATTAGTAGCTTTAAATTAATGTAGTTATCATTATTATTATTTTGTATGGTAAATATAAAATTTTTTTACTGCTTGCAAAAAAGGTTTCTATGTATTAGTATTTTATTTTTTTTCATTTAAAATTATTATTATTGATATCTTGTCAATTGTATTAAATACATAAATTTTTTATTGACTTTTAAGAGGCAAAACACTTTTGTTTTTTCAGCAAAATTTTAAATGCTCGCCACTTTCATTGAAATCACTATCAGTAAAACGGCAACCACTTTACCAATTGTGTGCATTTTTACAGCTGTCACATTCAATGCATTTCATTAAAAAAGTTGTGTTTTATGTATAATTTTGCCAATATTTTAGTAAGATTAACTTTTAAAACTAACATTTCATCATCGGCATCAACGTTAAATAGCTGATTTATATTAATTATGAGCTACAAGAATTGTCCAGACTGAAGCTATCAGCATTCCAACCTGCACTAAGCGATTACTATGATAACTTTTCCCTTCTAGCAACCGATGCTATGATTACAATTCGCTTAACGACCATAAAAAGATTTGTCATAGCAATCGTTAGTATAGTAACCATTTCCATTGCATTTATGCATAAAACAATTTTTCTTACAAGTTCTTTCTCTAGTTTATATTTTACATTATGCATTTCGTCTTCTTACAGTTTCCTCTTCTGGGCTATAACTTTTGTTTTTAATTTTTTTTCATGTATTTTGTCACTATTAATTCTTTCATTTTACTCATTTACGCAGGAAATGTACAAAGTCGCCATAACCATAGAGTTGAAGCACCACCTTCAAAGGCAAAAGTCTAACGACTGAACCATACCGGGTCTGGTTCATCGTAGTTGGTTAGGTTATTTTTTTCGGATTTGGATTCGAGAAATTTATAAACAGATTTTTCCAAAAAACTGTAAACGGAAAATAATAATTATAAATACAAGTTTGTGTGTGTGTGTGTGCTAATTGTAAAGAAAATTTGTAGTAAAAAGGATACAATACATGTACATTAGTATCAATATTTGCAGTTTAAGCCTTTGTAGTTAATTCGTGCAAAAATTGAAGTTTTAAAATGCAATTATAAGTGTATTATTTAAATCTATGAGAAACATGTCTTGCACTATCTTTGTAAACCTCATTCTGCAATGTTCTTGTATTATAAAAACTTCTTTCCGGTTACTTCTTCAGAGTGTAGGAACAGTATTTGTGTTGATGCAACGACGAACAACAGAAATGTATAAGGCAGTTTTTGAACGACTCTGCGAATTGTGCCCGAATTTAAGGGCCAATCTTGCAGACGTCATGGCTGATTTTGAATCAGCAACAAAAAAAAGTTTATTGGAAGTTTTCCCTGATATAAAGTTGCATGGATGTTGGTTCCATTTCATAAAGGTAATAATACTTTTGCAATTACACTCAAACACAATAAATTTAATCCAAATTTATATCCGTCGTGAAAATAAATAAATAAACCTTGGGAAAAATGTGCTCTCATTGATGAACAATTCAGTTAGAAATCTCAGCAATTCATAAATCCGTAGGGAATGAATTTTAGGTGTCATTTTTTCGAATTTCTTAGTATGAAATTAAGTAAAAAAGACTTATTGATTTATTTATTAAATCTTCACATGATGAAGCTTTATTTCATTTAATATTAAATTAAACTTTTTTAGTTTTAAATTTAAGAATACTTTGCTTTAAAATTACATTTATTTAATAAATTCGATAAAGTAAAATAATATGGATAAATAAATTTCAAACAATTCATATATAAAAGCATACAATTTTAAAAGGAATCTGACAGAAAGTGGTTATTCGGGGTTTGTTTGAGGTCGGTGATAGCGAATGTAAAGTCAAATTATAAGAATTAAAATTACCGATTTTTAACGGGCATCTCAAAAGTTTAAGAAAGAATAGTTATTTCTGACATAAGGACCCTAAACAGCACATTATTGTACAAGTATCCAAGCGCTGCACAGTGGTAAAAAATGAATTTTTTTTGTCAAAATCATAGAACTTTTGATAAAAGTAAGCAATTTAATAAAATCAAAAAAGAAATTAAAGTTTATTTCCCACAGAATACAGGAAAAATATTGAGAAATTTGTACAAAATATAAATTTAAAGTATTTTAAACTATCGCAAATAATTTTTATATAACACTTTGCGTCAAAAACTCGACTAAGTCGATGCTTTTAAAGTGTAGAGTTTAAAAAGAGGGGAAATCGTACTCTTAGGCACAGGTCTTCCCTTCAACATAGCTGGTCAAGCAGGACTATCAACCTAAATTACTCGTAATTCATATAAACGTTCCTAGCCTATCAGCTGTCATGTCATGTGGAGCATCTAGGGTAATCTCGACTCGTGTGATTGCTGCACTCGCTGCGCTTGTGCGGCAAACTTCACACGAGTCTCGATTCCCCTACAGATGCTCCCTTCTTACACAAATAACTATTTATTGATAAGAATTGTATTGTTTATAGTTAATACTAGAAGTAGTTTGTGTATTGTAGCAGTGGAGTAAAAATCTTACATTCTTTCACTAAAATATAGTGACAAAATGTGTCACAATATGTGACATAATTTGTGTCTTAATTTTTAGATGACATGCCTATGAGACATTAAATTTACTTATTTGTAAAGAACCACTTATACAAGCAATTGAGTTTATGTAGATTATCATAATAAAGAATTTGAAGCAAACAATTTTTGATTTTTAGAAATTAAAACAAATTAATAACACCTTTTGATATTTTGTAAATAAATAACAATAGAAAAAAAGCTACGTACCTGTGATTGATGTTCTTTTTAAGAACACTTGATTGCCTCAGAGCAATTTTTTAAGAAGCTTTGAAAACAAAAACTATAATTAATATTAATTGAGTTAAAAACTTTATAATTTTATATCTCATTCTGAGACCTAAACTTTAAATGAAAATTCATGTCAACATAGCTATTTGATTGATGAGATTTTTACCAAAATAGCAATAGCATATTTCAAAACTTATTTATGGAAATTCATAATTTTAGTTTAAATATGATAATACTCTTTGTAACTCGTCAAGAAAAAAGATACCCAAGAGGAGAACAAGTTAGGGTTGTGATCTTCAATACTTTCAGTTTTATTAAGACTACAGTGCAATTTATCTTAAATCAAGGATACTGTTTCCAGACAGTATACAAAGAAGTTATTCAAGAAACATTGTTCTTGATTTCAGATAATTTGCAAGGTAGTCTTAAATTAACTAAAAGTATCAAAAAGCAAAACCTAAATTCGTTTGTCCCTTGGGTATCTTTCTTCGCGAATTGTTTCAATTAAAATAATCATTCTACTTTTTAATATTAAGAATAAATGTAATAGAAATCTTCTTGACAACAAAACTTTTTTCTTGAATTTAGTGTCTTAGTAAATATTGGAAAGGATTAAAATTGAAAAGGGTCGATAAGACTATTGTGAACTACGCAAAATGTTTGGCTTTATTGCCAACAGAAAGATATTTTGATGGAATAAAATTTTTAGAGTCGAAAGTAAGAGAATACGATAATAGATATCATCGGAAAATACGGCAGTTCATTAAGTACTTGAAAACATTCTGGGGGCGAAAAAAAGAAGTTGTCTGTGTCTATGGTTTACCTCATAGAACAAATAATCTATGTGAGTCCTACAATAGTAGACTCACTTCAAAGATAGGAGTAGGTGACTCCCGTATATGGAAATTCTTAAGTAAGAATCTCCTGTTTTATGTTATTTACTGGAATTTACTTAACACGTGTTGCAAAAGTTCTGAGACTCATTGATTTAAACCTACTACTCAATTAAAGTATCAAATGATCCATTCAAATACTTGATACAGCTACGTAAAAAAACAATTTATTTTTGTCCGAAATACTAAGGCAGTGTATACTCATGTATTTTTATCCTCTAAATCTAAAACTGGCACACGGGATATAACTAAAACATTTGGTCAAGCCGACCATGTATCACTGGAAAACAATCATTTTCTGATAAAATCACACTTTAAGAAAAACAATCTCGTAAATTAAAAACAAATTATGTAAAAAATAGATATAATACACGATATTTTCTATAAATTTTGAAGAAATTGTTTCCCCTGTGGAATTTGAAGCCTCTACTTACAAATGTGATGTCAGAATTTTCAAGAAATAATTTTTTTTAATCCTGTTGCTCAGTGGTTTTTATTCATGGTCAATAAACGAATTTTAAGTCAATTTTTAGGGTTTCGGGGCCGAGACCCTTATAGTTTCGCTATGGCGTCCGTCCGTCCGTCGCATGACCGGATTCTGAGGAGGCGCTTGAGAGGCTCGGCTTATGCTATAAAGACCCTGACAAGGCCTTCGGAAGGCTCTAGAGAGGCTTTTCAGAAATTCTGGAAAGGCCTTATACAGACTGCAGAAAAACTTCCTACAAGCTCTGAAAAGGCTTCCTGAAGGCTCTAGACAGGCTCTAGGAATGTTCTAGGAAACCCTGGAGAGTCTTTGCAAAGCCTATACGATATTTGAATAGAAGCTTTGGGGTGATTTTGTAGATTCTTGTTCAGCCCCGAAACCATCCATTGCAGATGCATTGAGACTGCTTTTCGTACGTTCTGTTAGGCTGATAATTTCTTTTAAAAAATAATTATTTTCCCTTGAATCTAACTACAGAAGGTTTTCTTTGGTTGTTAATTTGGTAAAATTATAATATCTATATAATCATCGATGTAAATTATTATTTTTCTTATATTTTGTATGTACTTTACGCGCAAAATTACGTATGCATGAAAAATGGTATTACTCTAGATTATATTTAGTTGATAGAGGGGGAAGAGTGGGACGTAGTGGTCTTCAAATTTGTGCGATAATTTCTTTGGCAACGCTTTTAGCATGATTTCCAATCATGTTTTCTCTATTTTTATCAAAATTCATATGTGACGCTCCACGAGAAAAAGGACCTTACGTGTTTTTGCATAAGGTCGCTATTACTATGTTCTACTGCTGCAAAAGCGACCATATTGAAAAGCGCGTAAGGTCCCTTTTCTCGTGGAGCGTCACATATCTGAAATTACATATGCTTATCAAATCTCAGCTTTCTAATTAATTATTTCGGCAGATGTATGGAGGGAAGGTAGGGGAGTGATTCCATAAAGGTTCCGTCAGTTTGCTTTACTTTAAGAAAATCTTTTTCTTTTGCTTTTCGTTGCATCGCAAATAATTATCTTTATTCTCAAAACTTTTGTAACATGTATTATTTAAAGACAACAAAAATTGTTCTTTTTTTGTGTTATTTTGCAATGCTAGTTTATATTTTTTAAAAAAATTGTATTTATCTGTAGTCTCATTGAAAAAAGTTCTCCATCAAGAGGAAATTAAAATGAAAAAACTCCTGAATGGCGAAAGAGTTGGAGAATGTATGAAACCAAAAGATAAGAATAGACAAAGAATTATTCGTAATGCTCAAAATGATTTGGACTACGGTGGGTTAGTATAATAACACTGTTTGCAAAGTAAAGTTACAAGAAATACTTTAATCGGACAGGGTGTCTTATGAATTAGTTTTTAAATTTTTCAAACTGATAAAAAAACTTACCGATATATTACTTTCTCACTACTTACTGTTAATATAGAAAATATATTACTTTGAAATTTTTTGAATCATCTTAGGAAACGTTTAAGTGTATTATGATACTCTCACAAAATATTCCTCGGTAAAAAACTTCAGAAAATATGAAAATAAATGTAGATTCCTAAATTATCATCTGAGTTTTTGGACATGACCTTAAGGAATTTCATATGCATTTTTATTTTCCACACTAAGAACTCTGATAGATCATTTTTAACTTTAAAAGCATATAACTTTACTAAGTTTCTTTAATTAAATTAAAAAAATTGTTACCTGATATTTAAAAGACTTTCATTCAGTGAAAATATTATCATTAAAACTAATCATTAAAATACTTTAAACATATTCAAAATTGTGGAAAGTCTTTAAAAGATGGAAAAATATCATAGTGTAGGCCAAATATACAACGATTAGTCAAGTAACAATTGGGTAATATAAATATTTAGATAGATAAGAATTTGGTTAATTTGAGATTAGACGACATAGGAATTAGGTTATGTACTGATTAGGCCACATGACAATTGAGCCACATAAACATTAGACCAAAATAGATTTAGGTTAAGTACAGATTAATCTAAATAAAAATTAAGACATATAAAGATTAGGCCAAGTATGTATTAGGTTAATCAAAGATTAGGCCTAATAACAATTAGGCAATATAAATATTAGGTTAAATAAGAATTTCATTAATTAAATAGTAGACCACATAAGAATTAGGATATGTACGGATTAGGTCAAATGACAATTAGGACACATAAACATAATATTTAGGTTGAATAAAGATTAGTCTAATTAAAAATTAAGCCAAATAAGAATTAGTGTACATAATAATTAGAATAAATGAGAATTAGGTTAAATAAAGATTGGAATGAATTAGAATGGGGTGCATTTGTAATACCTAAACCTTAAAAGTAGAATTTCCAAAACATCGAATTCCATTCAACAGATTCATGTGTCATACGAATTTTGTTTTCTAAAAAATAATATTTGTCGGAATTAATTTTCAATAGATATATCACTCGTGAAATTGTTTATTTAACAGAATATCTGTTTAACAGGACATTTATTTAATGGAATTTTTATTTTTTATATTTATCCTATTTTAGAATTATTATTTAAAATAATGTACATTGATTAGAATTTTTCTATTGCAGAATTTATATTTAACCGATCTTCTATTCAACTTGATTTTACATAACATAATGTTTATTGAACAGAATGCTCGTTTAACAGAGTTTTAATATTACAAACTCTCCATTTCATCAAAACTTAACGTGACAGAATTGTCATGTAACCGAATTAAAATGCAATAGAATTTCCTAATAATCGAAATTTCATAGATCAGAATGCCCATGTCACAGAAGTTTTAATTGTCCGAAAGCTTATTTTGCAGAATTTTTATGTAGCAGACGACTTTACCGACATTCTTC
>WNHD01012418.1:0-22870 GCA_011057455.1 Ganaspis sp. Gsp50 | reverse complement strand
AAATTACACCAAGTTTTTGAGATGCTAAAATGGCCCCCGCAAAGAAATCATCAAAAGCTCTAAGAATCTCGATGTTATATTAGGCCCTTTATCAAAAAATTAAATTTAATTGTGTAAAAAATGATGATTTGGAGTTTTCTTGACAAAAAGTGTTGTAATATTGTAATAAATTAATATTTTCTAGTTAATATTTCTATTGTTTCCGGTTGTGGAGCTTTTTAGGAGTAAATATCTTGATGAAAAATGATAGACATCTTGAAGAAAAAAATTATTATGTCTACAAAATCAATATCTGAGTAAATCTATGTTATACAAAATCGAAATCTAACGAAATCAATGAGTGACCAAATCGGCAAGAGACATTGAAATGGTCAAATAATTTTAAAGTTCATTAGTCTATTTTTTAATTGTTTTAGAATAATTTTATGTAAATCAATTTCAGGAAACCTTTAATGTTTTTAAATATTAGAGAAGTTGTAGTATCAGGTTTAGATTTTATTTTATACCCATTATAATTGCTTGTTGGTGAAAAGCGTAGAATATAAATTTACGAAATAAGCAGTTTAATATAATGTATAAGAAAAGATTTAATTAAAAAAAATATCTTTCTCGGAGTTAAAATAAATGAAATCCTGTACAAAAAACTAATTCAAGGGAGCGATAGCGACCGAGAATACTTACGCTAGTTGATATTGACACGAAGGAAGTGTAGATTTGTATGATGCCTTTAAGTTTCTTGTGTTTTATTTTGATACTGAAAAACGTAAAATTGTTAATAGTTATGGTCCTAAGGTGTATATAGTTAATTTTATTTATTGCTACATATAAATTTGTTGTTATATGTTTAACGTGCTTAGAAATGCGCACGTTTACTATATGGTGGTACAGAAGTAATAAATTTTAATTATGTTTCATCATAAGTTAAATACAATTTAGTCATTCATTGCCTTTTTGAACTGTAATCACTATGTAAACAAATTAATTAATAATGTAGAATCTTAAGCACAATACATTCGCCTAAGGAGTTCAAGTTTTATTTTTGCACTCTCTTTTAAGGTAGAATTAGTAGTTAAAATATTATTGTTAATAGATTTCTTTTATTGCAATGGATAAATGAAAACTTCATAAACACATATTGATTTTTTATTCTTTAGTTTTTGTAAACAAAAGAATACGCAAAATCATGTGTTTATTACTTCCCGCGTATTCTTCTAGCAGTATTGCATCGACCGAAGGTATCAAGCTTCTCTTCTCAATCCTGGGAAGTCTGTATATATATTTCTTTTTCTTTTTATGATATTTCTTGATTGAAATAATTTGATCAGTTGTAGCTGGAAAGTCTAGAACAATCGTAATTAAGGAGTTGGTGTTAATTGAAGTTAGAATTCATTAAACTTCAATAATTACAGTTGTGAAATGCGGTATGTTTAAAAGACAAAAAAATTTTGTTTCCGAAACTCAAATATCACATATCTCGTCGATGGGGTTCGTCGTATGAGGACAAAATTAATTGAATGATTCTCGTCGACGACATGCTCGTTCCTCTATATCGCAAAAGCCAGGCAGTGACAAGTAGCTCTCAATAACGCGATATGACATAGCGTGTCCTGGACACGAAGGACCTTTTCAAACCTTCCCTACACTTGGATCGAGTAATTCGCTTTGCGGGACGCTACACGATTACATCTCGATATAACACGTCCTTAATTCAGATTTTGTTTGAGATCCTCTTACTTTTCAACTACAAGAATTAAACACACATTTGTACGCACAATTCTACAGTTTATTTCGCTAACTATTTTTCTGAAAGATTTTAAACTTATCGTAAAATATATTTTTCCATAAATCTTGATTTCAAGATACTATACGGATACTATACTATTTAGTAAATGTCTATAGTACTGAACAGATAATGAACGATTATATAATAATTATAACCATATCAATTTGGAAATTTAAGATTTTAGAAAATTTAAAACGTTCGATGATTCTAAAACAGTTTGGAAAGTTTTAGTTTTCGAGCATTTTTTAACGATTTGTGGATGAAGGAATCGAATAATTTTGTGCTGAAAATGAAACGTTGGCTTATTTTGAATAAAGAGCGTGAATATGCATGTTTCTAAACGCTACTCGATTCCTAACGAGAGTTATATGCTATCGAATGTAGTATCATATGTGGTTTACGAACGTGGTTATACTACGATAACAGTAACACGAAACATCATAAATGTATTCACCCCGTAAATCGATGTTGCTAATCAGAGAAAATTATTCATAGTTAAACTATCCATAACGATAGAATTTTGAGCTAACATGTCCCTGTGCGATTCCATCGATCCGAGATTCAGGAACATGGAAAGTGCATACATGTGTACACTAATGCCTCTACACAATTATAAATTTTGTTTGTTGACATTGCTGGCCAATTAAGCATACCTCCAATTACAGAGGTGTGGTAGATGCATTTTGGTCCAAGTACTAATAGTAACTTTTGAAAAAATTTATTCTGCAATGAATACTTTCCACGATAATAATAAATAAAGGTGTAGACAAAAATTGTAGACATATCCAGCCAATAGTTATTGAATTAATTAAATAAAATGACCCTAAAGGGGACGATAATTTTAATTTACATTTTTTTTAAATTCTGATGAGGATGATTTAACACTGCTAATTTTTATTACAAACAAAAATTTGGACGATTTAACATTGCTAATTTGTATTACAAACAAAAATACTTATGAGGAAGCAGTATAATCAAAATTAATTTTAAATAATTTTCGAAGATCTGATAATACATTTTTCAGAACACATTAGATAGAGTAAAAATCTTTTTAAAAATATAATAGATTCTTTAAAAAATGATTTTTTTAAACATTTTGATTTTTTCTTTCGGCTCAGTCAAAAGTCGCAATTTCACCACCGTCCTTAAAAACTTTTTAATTTTTTATTTCCTCACTGTTTAGCAAAATCGATCCTTTTGGGTTATCTTATTTTAATTAAAATTAAGTACCTACGTAGGCTTTTGCAAATAGTCCGGTATCACATTTAATTTATTTTTCTAATGCACAACAGAGTATTTAAAATAAAAAATGTAATCTCCATAACAGTGATTCGCCTTCTTTCTCACATTTTAATACTCTTTTTTATTTTATATATCTGAAAATATACGAATTCAATTATAAAGTTCCAGTCATAAATCGACAAAGGTTGTGAAATTCTCGGATTGAAGAACTGAATACATTATAAGATTTGCATTACTGATATTGAAATCGCTTTGGAATCTATAAAAGTTGAGGTCAAACTTTACCAGGTCATTATAGGAGCGGCAGAGAATAAAATCGAGTTGGATTGATTTTTGAATGAATCTTTGAAAATGGCTTCAGCTTAAATAGGATATTGGATAATTCCAGAAGTTCAGCCTCGAATTTAATTATGCTTTAAATAGTAAAAATTATATCGACTGAAAATTACCTTTCATTAATCTTCGTTATTAATTTCTGAAACGAAAAACCAATATATACCTGAAAATAGAAGAACAGAAATAATTCCATTATTTCGTAGTACGTTTCGAATTTTCTTAACAATGTGATTGGAAATTGTTTTACAGATTTATTAAAATTGAGTTTAAAATCTTCTCTTAGGCCAAATGAACTTTCAATGAATTGAGGATTTGAAATTTTAATCCAAAAATGCAGATTAACAATTAAGCCGTTAAATATTCAACCTTATGTGAATAAATTTTCACTGTGGCTGAAAATTTATTTGCATTTGATAAACAAATGAAGCAGATAGTAGAAGCGGTTGTTTATTTGTTTTTTATTATTGGTGACATAAGAATGGAGATTTTCGAAGAATTATATATAATAGTATTACGCTTCAATCGGCATTACTTTAATTAAGAAATGAATTAGTGAAAATATCGATTTCGGGTGAATGCGAAACATAAATCAGTTTACAAATTAGGTATTCTACCATTTCCTACGCCAGATCCTAATTCTGTCATCAGAATTTCTGTCAAATTCAGAAACGAATGGATGTAATTCATCAAGATTAGAAGGTGGAAAATTGACATATTAGAGTATCGGTTCACATAAATAATTAATGAAACAAAAGATATAAATAATATATTTTTCAGTTGAATCTTTGAACACTTTAACACCACTTGGTATTTTAATTAATAAATTACATTCAGTAGTTAATTTATATATTTAAAAATTCAACTCTCGTTAAAACTTGACTTCATTTAACTGATTTTTATGATTTCATGTTGAGTGAAAATGAGAATTATAATTTAACTTGTTAAAAGTCAGACAAGACTTTAATCAGCGAATGTTTTTTTCATCAAGATAGCATCAGTAGGAGAAAAAGATTTGAAATACATTTTTTAAATCTCGTTAAAATTTTATAGCAAGAAATGTGAGAGACAAACACCAGCAATAAAGATCCAGAGTGTCAGAGTGTGATCCTTGGATCGCAGATCGAATAGAAGTGAGACCAGAGTAATCCGAAGCGCGAATGGTGAACTCGAGGGTGATTGTCGTTGCGGCTGTTGCTCCCAGGTCGTAGACATTCCGTGAGTGGAAGAGCACATTGCATACACTTACATTCTACAAAGTTGAAACTTGGCGCGTCGTGGGGTTGAGAACACTTTGGACTAAAGTAGGGATAGGGATGCAGTACCTGGTGGGGGAATACAGGAGGGGGAAAGTGGCTCCCTCTAGTGGGCGACTCGTGCCAGTCGAGCCGTGTGCCGCGTTCTGGTGCGGAGTGTTTCATGTTGTGTCTCGATATTTTATTGTTTGATGACGTTCCCGACGTGATTATGAGCCACGCGAAAAGTTTTACCAAGTGCAAACTGCCTTTTCTTGAGGCACGCGACCATCAGTTTAGTTTCGACTCGTGTTTTATGACACGCGAGTCGGTCCTTGTTTTCACTTTGAAAAGTTTACACGTTGCACCAAGTTTGTTGAGGTTAGAATGAGCCGCGTCTGCATTCGTATTTGTTGACAGTCCCTTCGCCTTCCTTTTCTCTGACAAAATTTTTGTTAGTTGAAATCACCAACCGGCTTCTGTTTCATGCCGGCTTTCCTGCGGCTACATTTGGCGGTGTCATCCTCGTGGAAAATAAGGGAAAGGTGGAACGTGATTTGTGTGCGGTGACTGTTCGGGATAATTTTTTTTGTGGAAGTCACGTACTGTCTTCCTCAGCTTTCCTTTGATCATCAATACTCGTGACAAGTGTCGCTTCTTGTTGCCGGCTTGTGAAGGAATTGTTCTACCTGACAAAGGAGACGTTTCCCGAATTTGTGTTACTGTTTATGGGCCTAGAAATAAAGTGCAGAAGTTTCTTCCAATGAATGTAAATTCTGATGGGATATATGTGTTATTGGGCAGATTATTGTGCAGAAATTGATTAATTTTTGTTTGGATAAATTGAAAAGATGGAAGGTTAATTGTTTGTCAAAATGGTAGAAGAGAAGTAAAGGCGACGGAGTCTGTTCCAGGAAAAAGAGTAGAGTAACTTTCAAGGTCGAGTGGGCAACGACTGCGCTCAGCTGAGAACTTGTCTCGCCACTCGTTGATCAGAAAACACGACTAAGAGCTGAACCTGCTAGGATCTTTGAAACTGCCTGCAAGGATCGTGACCGTGTGACGTATGTGATCCTACCGGTCTATTATACCTTGTGCAAGGTATTCTTAGAACGTAATGAACAATGTCATGGCTTTTGGAGAATAGAGTGAAATGTGACATTAAATGAAGACTCTGGTGAGGAAGTGAAGAGATAAATAGGATCAAAATGACTATTGCAAGTAACATCGTCGTGGAGTGGCTTCGTTCACTCCATCTTGGCCAGTATTCAGAGTCTTTTATTGACAATGGCTATGACGACCTTGAGATCTGCAAACAGATCGGGGATCCTGATTTGGACGCGATCGGCGTCTTTAATCAAGCCCACAGGGCTCGCCTTCTTCATTCCGTAAAGACCTTGAGAGAAGAAGGAGCCGCGAGCGTTTATTTTACTTTAGAGGAGACAAATGACTGTCTTTGTGACAATGTCAGTTCCAAGTCCTCCAGAACGTCCTCGGAAAGACCGGCAAGTGATAAAGACATTCAAAGGGCATCACCGACTGCAAGCTCTTCTAGTGGAGGCCAAGAACTTACGAAATTTGCCGACGAATACGAGGAAGGAAAAGCTGAACTTGTCAGGATTCCAAGGATGCAGCTTAGAATGTTGCTACAGGATAAACTTCGTAAAGATGGGATCAAGCTTGCTCATCAGCCATATACAACACCGGTAATTTGCTTTTGTTCTAAACAAAACACTGTTTACTCTGCTTACTGTTTTGTTAATTGCTTTTTAATGTTTACTAATCTTGTGTTCATTAATTTGGTGGTAGTATTAATCTTTAATTAACATTATATTTAAAAAACACTAATAGTTATTTGTTTAGGAAACTAACATTAATTTGTATGAAAACTAGGAAACTAATATTAATTTGTATGGAAACTAACATTAATTTGCAAGATGAAACTAACATTAATTCATAATGAAACTAACATTAATTCATAATGAAACTAACATTAATTCATAATGAAACTAACATTAATTCATAACGAAACTAACATTAATTCATAATGAAACTAAAACAAATTGAATAAATAAGCAAACTAATTACATTAATAGTTTGTACGGATAAGGAAACTGCAAACCAACTTAGTCATCAATAAATAAGCGAACTAACTTCAAAGTCAAAACAACCAATACTCAAGAGACCTAATAAGCGCATAACAGAAAGAATCAACAAATTATATGATGAATAATAGAAGTCACAGAAGTATTACTAAACAAACTTTCATGAATGGATCATTAACCTGCAATAAATCGTAATGAAACCAAGAAACTGTAACTATACATTACTACTATTTCATAACACAAAGGCGTCCAAATGTAAACAATAACCAGAAGGCATTCACAGCATGACTGCTTATTAAAAGCATGTCAATATAAATAAGAATACTAGTACTATTTACAGGCGCCCCTAATTACACCTGGGCCAGGATTCTGACGAGTGACTGACATTAAAAAGTGTAACTCTTTATTTATTGACACAAAATAAAATGTATCTTATAAAATTAATTGTAAAGAAAACTTAAAAACTATCTGCGTTAACACTTTTCTTCATATCATAAGTGGAATCTTATAAAATGAAAATAAAATTTGAAGAAAGTGAGCATAACCCGACTTTTTAGCGAATACAAGTGGCAGAAAATTCAAAACAAACGCGAAGAAATTGGGTTATGGCCACTTTTTTCAAATTTTATTTTCATTTCATAAGCTTCTACTCATCATATCAAGAGAAGTGTCAACACAGATAGTTTTTAAATTTTGGCTGGGATTCATCAGAATTTCGACCCTGAACTTTTAAACCTTACTCATAGTTAAAATCGGGAAAATCTGACACTCATTCTTACAAGAGTGAAAATCGGTTAATTATGTATAATTAGTTTTGACCGCGAAGTTTTTAGCTCACTGATTTTATAGTTCACTATTTTTTTTAATTATTCACTATTTTTTCAGTTTTAGACTATATTTTTTAGTCATTCATTTCTTTGTTTTTAATTCGAGCAATAGTTCAAATATTTAACTTAATTAAAATAAACAGATCGAAAAGAATTGAATTACTTAGTTTAAATTTGCATCGTGTTTTAATTAATTTAATGCGATAGTAAAAGTTCGCTGATAGAAATGGTCATGATATTGGAGATATAAAGGAAAACGTTGCAAAATAATATAATATTGAATAATGAAATTCTGTCGTTAGCTATTCATGTTGATAATTGTTTCACTTTCAAAGATACATAATTTCGATTGAACTTCAAAATGTTTGCAATAATTTAATTTTAACCCTAAGTTTCAAGAGTTCAAATGAGCAAATTTAATCTTCTGGTAATCCTTTTAATTTTTTTCTTGGTTGAAAGTTCGGGATTCTTAAATACTTGCAGCTCTTTGATGTAAAATCGGATTAAAAAGCAATTCTGCAGGATTATGTGCTGTAGAATATATGAGATATTATTATCAAAATGTACCAACAGAATTAATAAAAGTTTAAATTTGTATATATGTAATCTTAGTCTTTAAATATAATAATGAACATTTCAAATAAATCATTTTCAGTCAAAGAAATTAAAGAACAAATTTTAAAATAAATCGTTTTTAGAATACAAATTTAGCATAGCAAATGTAATTAGTGGTAATAATTGGGTCACTTTAATAATCTTGCCTCGAAATAAGCCAATTTTACTTGATACATTCGACTAACTTATCATATTTTCAAATCTAAAAGTGAACACGACATTTTTTTCATGCACGGGTTAAAAACTACCAGAATAGAAAATAGTGCATCTTATATCATGATTAGTTTATATAGTTTTGGAAGTATAAATATAAAAAAGGAGGTTAAATTCATTCCATTATGGAATGAATCTAGCTATATTTCTATTAGCTTCTATTTTCTTCTATTAGCTATATTTGAAAATCTGCAACAGAATAAGACATTGACTACCGTTCAATAATTGCGATCGGAAAACGAAATTGGACAATTCACTGGTCAAGGAACAAAAGACTAATCGCAGGATGTCAAAGTGGAAAGTTTTCCGTATAAGAACGTAATAAAAAGAAATTCGCAATAGTCTTGTCTTTTTCTTTCTTTGTCTTCTTCTCTGAAACCGGTATTAAACTCCTAAAAGTACCCAAGTCGATTCCAAAAAAATCGCTTGAACAGACCACCCAGGATATGCGTGACTGAGTAATTCTCATATGTTCTAGCGTCTTACAGGAAGAACCAGATTTAATGGTCACGATTAAACCAAGACGTCGGCACGCATCTTCAAGCGCCATATGTCATGTCCTTTTATTTCAAGCATAAATTAAGCAATTCGGAAATAATCCTCTCCTTTCGTGTTAATTCCCACCTGATTAAATATTTCTTTTCACAAGCAGTCTTTTATCTTTTTAAATTACTCTTAAATTACACTTCTTTTATTTCAATCCGGCTGAATTCTTTTTCAAGTTCTTTTCAGTTTTAAATCAACTGAAATTCATCAGAATAATATCAGAACTTCATCAGAATAATCAGAAATTTGTCAGGATAATCAAAACTTCATCAGAACAATTAGTAATTTGTCAGAATAATCCGAAATTCGTCAGAATAATCAGAACTTCATCAGAATAATCAGAACTTCATCAGGATAATCAGAATCAATCGAGTCAATAATTTGAGTGGATTATTTTGTTGGTAAATAATTTTAAAAAGAGACGTTCGTACAGCTACTGTACACCTGTTTCGTGGCAACAAATTCCAGACTATTTGATGTCTGATCATTAAGATAGGTATTTGACATGTGGAAGGTTTATAGGGATACGTTTCACGTGGAAAGATACGTTCTTTCTTGGAAGCCCAAGAAATTAAGATAATGTAGAAGACTCGTAGGCATGACGGTAGATAATCAGTTGATTCATTATTTTGTTACATTAGCTCGTCGTAGATAAGATACATGCAATGTTTTACTTGTACCTTCTTGCTTCTATTTCATTGCTGAAAGGTATTTCGTTAATAAGAAAATAGCTTTTCGTTGTTTTTGGCTTTAATTGAACTCCCCGCTGAATTAGATAAGTCATTAAATTTGATAAAAATGGGTCAAGCTTAATAACATTTTTAATACAATTTCTCTGTCTCTGATTAAATCTTGTCTAAAATACAAAATGATAAGTATAAAAGATGATACATAGAAAATGTGATCAATAAAAAATGTGATTAATAGAAAATGTTATATATAAAAACTGTGATTATTAAAACATGTGATAAATAAAAAAGGTGATAAATAAAAAATGTGATAAATATATATAAAGCTGCTCAATATATAATACTGACAAATCTGATCCATTTTCTCCCTTAATAACTAAATGCAAGTTTCATTATCAAAGCATCACTATTATTAGGACACATTGCCATTTGGCGAACATCAAACTGGTTGGCACGATTCGTCATTTGATTCAACAGCTTCTAATAAGCGATAAAAAAGGCCGCTAATAAGCGATAAAAAACTCTCTCACCATTGATAATGGTACTATTCGTTCTCGCCATAGAATTATCGCATTAATCAAGAGGAATTGCGAATATGAAGGGAGGCATTTGATATCTGAGTATAGGTGATTATCTCACAAACCCATCTGTTGTATTTATTTCGGTCATAAACCTATCGTTTTCTAGACTCCCTTTACAAACCCAAAAGACAGTAGAATATGCGCGTTCCAATTTAATTTTTTGAGCAAATTAATGTTTGTATTACACTGTCTGGAAACAAAGGTAAATCTTCGTCATGTATTTCATGTTCAAAACTCTAAGCCAATATTTATTGTGGAAGTTTTACTGGATCTTGCTTGTACATAATACAGGCTCACACAATGCAGCATTTAGTTTCCGCTTGTTGTGACTTTTTACACGTGCACGCTCTCGCTATTAAAGGTTAGAACGTTAGACTGACACTCTTCATTGTTTGCGCGCACGAGGCGTTATTAAAGTGATCAATTTCTCTTTTCCTCTTCGCTTTATAGGAAAAACATTATGCTTAACCAATTGCCTTTTATTTAAAAATCCACATTTCTGCTTTGAAGAATAATAAAGAAATGAAAATGGAAAACGAAATTAATAGATTCAAATTAAAAAATTAATGGATTCTAATTAATGGATCCAAATTAATGGATTCAAATTAATGGATTCAAATTAATGGATTCAAATTAATGGATTCAAATTGGCGGATTTAAATAAATGGATTCAAATTAATAGATTCAAATTAACGGATTCAAATTAATGGATTCAAATTAATGGGTTCAAATTAACGGATCCAAATTAATGGATTCAAATTAACGGATCCAAATTAATGGATTCAAATTAATGGGCTCAAATTAATAGATTCAAATTTATAACTTTAAATCTAGTTAATTTGTGTTCGCTGATGTTTAAATTGTCATTGCATGAAAAATATTCGATAAAAATTAGTTTTGGTTGCAAATAATTAAAAAGTCACCTCTACACTGCAAAAATAGATATCTTGTAAGACGCTTCCTTATTGGTCCAAATTTTAAGACGCCAATAAACGTCTTAAAAATGACCACTTAAACGTCTTAAATCAAGACACCTGTTTTTGCAGTGTAATAAAAATACAGTGTACATTATAGTGTACAATATAGTGTACAATGTAGTGTACAATATAGTTTATAATATAGTGTATAATATAGTGTATAATATAGTGTACGATTTGCTGTAAAAGATGGAGCATATAATGTAGTGTAGTTTAAATAGATCATACGGAAAGAAAGTCCAAAAATAGATTTTATTTAAAATGCGTGTTGGCTTTACGATTTTGAGTCAAATTGAGGGACATGAGAAGACGAAATTTATCGTGGCATATTCTCATTTCGCTGGTGGAAGGTTCAATTTATTCGGCGCCTCAGCCACCTTGCATATCTAACCAATCGACATTCCAGACATACGAGTATGCAGTCAATTACGGTTCCATGACACTATCACACTTTGTCTATTTATTCGCCTGAGTGGTCACATTCGTTCCCTGACGTGATTCGGCATTTATGAAAGCACAAGCATCACTCCAAGTTGTGCTATTCTTAAGCAGGAAATGCAGATCAAGTCACCTGCTCTTTTTCTTATTACAGAATTTACTGCACCTGTCCAGAACATAAACGATTGCCTAGCATGTTTTTTTTCGAGAAGCCCTAACTGCAAAAAATTGCTCCTGGTTTTATGTCCCTGCTAATTCAAACTCGTTTCCTTGGCTAAAAGTTTGAGAATAATTCACTATTTAAATTCCAAGATTTTATCTTTTCTCTTTTAAAAAAATGAATGAAACTGTTTTGAATTAATAATGGTCTTTGTGGGAAGTTATTGCCATGGGCATTTATATCGTTTTTCAAAAATTTGCACGTAGCGCAATAAATTTCTGAATGTTTAAATATAACTGGTGAAATAGAGGAGAATATAAAATGAAAATAGGAGAATTTTAATTTCTTGATGTATGTGACATTTATTATTTTAAGGAATTTACTTTAAGATTTTATTTTGACTTGTCTTGAATTACGTCGCTCATGTCGCTGAAGATGATTTTTTTAGTGGATTTGAAGAGTGGCGTGTTTATTTGTGCTTCCTTATGCGTGATTTCAATTAGATTGATCTGAACTGTAAAAATAATGTTGAATGGAAAAAGCCGGATGCTGGGCACTTGTCTGTATGAAAAAACTGAGTAAAATGCACATTACACAAGGGAGCAGAATATTTGATAAGGCGAAGGGATTGAACGCGGACTGGTTAGGACTGTTCTGCCCTTATACAACTAAACGCAAGCCGCCGGTAATAGCGTTTAAATATTTCAGCGAATGTTCAATCGATAGGCACTCTGACCATCCAACCCCTCAGAACCCTATGTGAACCTTAGGTACCGCTTCGTTCCGTTTTATCCTCATCCCAGTTACGCGATTTCCATGAAATATCAAGAGCGCGGAATTGGATTCTCCTATTTCGGAAAAGAATGAAAGAAAACGAAAAGAAAAGATAGCGATTCAAACTTCGTTATCTGTTATCGACTATTGTCGCGCAGAAATCGTATAATTCTCGTATTCAACGTATTCTAAAAGAAAATGAGAAACTGAAACTATGCGAAGATGGAAAAATGAACGAATGGTAATTTCCACTAATCAATATTCATCTTATTCCAAACGTTATAGAAATAACGTTTTAGTTTATCCTGATCTTAGGTTTCTACAAAAGTATAGAGGCACACAGTTTACCTTTCGAATAAATAAATTTTTATGTATATAAAAGCAGAATTTTGTAATTTTTTCCTTTTCATGGTAACATTTTTTTGTATAAAGTTGTTGAAAAGAAACTGAAGTAAAGTAAAAAGTGAAGTAACGGTAAAGTGTTCATAATAAATTTTGAAAACTTATGGGTACATGTTTTATAAACAATAGTACCATGTAAGCCTTGTAACATGAAACAAAGTTTAGTTTTCTTTCGAAATTGAGAAATAATTTTCGCAGTCCTCAATTTCATGAAGAAATACTTTCATGAGTAGATATTCTATTTGGGAATTTATTAAACAAGCAGAGTTTATCTTGTTCTTGCTTTTCTTTGTAGAACAAAAGCTTGATTAAAAAGTACGATACGAGGAATGAGTATGTATGTTTACCTTTTTATTCATAAATTGAAATAAAGATCGCTTTTTCCCACACTTATGCTCATAGTGTTGCTATAAAGTAACTCTACACTTGTGTTTTTTATTTTTAAAAACTATCTTAGAAAAATTCTAAATCAAATAGGTACTACTAAAACTTAAAAATGAATAATAAAAATCGTCATGATTACAATCCTTCCTCTATAAGGAAGCAAAAAAATGGCTAATAATATTTAAAACAAGTTGGAAATAATAACTCTATAAAAAATAATTATAGTTAAAAAAGTAAGTAAAAATTTTCCATAATGTGAAAAATTTTATTTTCTAATCTTTTAGATTTTGGATAGCAGAAATGTGCTTTTTTTGCTATTACAACCGATATCTCAGTTCCCTGTCTCTTTTGGTCTGACATTAGGTCCTATTCGTATGTAAATTTGTTTCGCCTTTAAGGGGAGATAAAACGGAAGGTAGGTAAATATTGTCACGGATAAGGCAACGTGTTCTGTTCAATGATCCGTGAAGTTCTTGTCAGACCCACAGAGATAGGAATACAATGAATAGAATTATTTATTATAAGAGCAGATAATTGTCTGTATTTTTACATTACATTATCCCAAAAATGTGTTATGCTTCAAAAATGCTCGAGTGTTTTTTAAATATACTCTTTGCAACTATTAATCTTTCCGAATTCTGAAATATTTTGTCTTTATTCAGTAGTTTTATACATTCAATTCGAATGTATGAACATCGCATCATTCATTCTAAATTCTTTCATAATAACAAATTGAACGTCAAGTTCAATTTTTTATTTGGAGAAGTGAAAAAAATGTTGTGAGTAAAAAAATTAACAGATTGCAAAGGTTATAACTCAATATTTTCTTTTAAAATAAATTCTTTTATGTCACGATTCTACTCGGGAAATGAAATTGACAAGTGTGATCTTATTTCAGCAAAGTTTAAACTTTTTATGAGAAAAAATTTCTTAAGTGGCTGAACAAAGTTTGTCGTATCGGTTAGCCAAGAAATTTGATCTTTGATTGTTCTAAAGTCAATTTCCTGTCGAGAAATTCTTCTTCCAACTATATTCATGAAACTCTCGTAAACAACTTTAAAATAAAACATTTATAGCAGAAGAAAATATTGTTGCAAATTTTTTCTCATTGTTTTACATTTTTAATACTATTGTGCTACAATTTTATTATTGTTGCTACAATTTTATTATTGTTGCTGCAATTTTATTACTCTTGCTAAAATCCGGATTAACTTACAAATTTTGATTACGTTCATTGATTTCCAATTTACTGAATTTAAAATTTACGAAGTCCAAAATTATCAGCTTTTTCTGATGAAGAAGCGCAGAAATAATTTTTTTAAGAAAAGAGATTAATTAAACGCAATTTTACTGACATTCGTCGGGGCGAAATTAAAAGTTTGACGGTCCTGGAGGCGTAACCATAACGGCGCATGCGCAATCACGTAGCCCGTAACGCTAACGCTGTTAAAAAGATGATTTTCGGAAAATCCGACGCTAATATTCGAAAATTTGGCACCATTAATGTAAGAGTGTTGAATTTAAAACGCTAAAACTGTTCCAACGAACTTATTTCACGTTGTTTATCCTCATATATGTATCTTCATTTCGAGTTTGAAATTTACTACATTGTTTAATGAAGAGAAGTTTAAAGTTATAAAGGACTGAAGTCCTTTGGGGAGAGAAGAAAACAATGAAAAAAAATGTCAGGGAATCAGTATAATGTTGGCGGAGTACGCTATATAGTTATCCAAGTAAGCTTAAAGGCTCGCGAGTCATGAGTGTTACGCTGCTCCTGGATAATAAACATGTTTAATTACAGTCGTAATAGAACGTGTGCGGCTTGGAAAGCCCACCCTCGCCGGTTACTACACCCTCGATGCGTTAAAATTCTGCGTGCCTTAATGGAAGTTGGAAGCAAAAATCATGTACTCTACTCTTTTTGCCCTGGAAAAGTGAACTAAATTATTAAATGCTACGTTTCGTAATAACGATGCATGCAGTGGAAAAATAACTTTCTCTACGAATCAGAGAAAAAGTCTCGATTGCGAGGCTAAAATTGCCTGCAATATAAATTTACTCTCAGGTATTTTCCACCCTGGAACGTAAATTGTTTTTTTAAATTTTTACTCCTCATTTGTATAGTGGTTTAAAGAATTTCTTTTTGGCAGTGTTTTTCAGAAGTCATATTTTTGCGTGGTTTTATTGGGTTTAGGGTTAAAAGTATTTTTTACTTCTCAGATTGCAATTTGTGTCGTGCTTCAAAAAGTGACCTTAGATGCAAATGATTATAGGTTATGGTAGTTTTAACTTGATTAAAGATTCTTTTTTAATTCTTTGCAATCAAAATGTGTTGTTTTTTAAAAACTGTCTGTGTATGTCAAGGAAAACTGTTTTCAACGGCAAATAATTATAAAGGAAGCTTTAATGGAGTTCGAGAGGGAGTTAAAATTATCATCAAACATAACCTACATTTTTTTACATCTAAGGTCCCTTTCTTTGGAGCGCGTCACATATAATAAGTCAAATTTGTAATAACCTATGTATGTATGTATGTATGTATGAATGCATGTATGTATGTATGTATGTATGAATGTATGGGCGCATATATGCGTGTATGTATGTAAGTAAGTGTGGATGTAACTGTACAAGCAGAGTGAGTTATAGTTGCTTTCAGGTGCGACTATGCAAAGGGCACGACATATATCAATGACAATGGTTGCCTACCCTCAAATTGGGTAAGAATTACCGAAAAAGTAGACAGTCTCTCGCCCGTTGGATAAGTTATGCCATCGTGAGACTGATTTACTTTCGCACCACGACTAGAAAAATGGCGTAGCTTTAGGACGAGAATCGCTGCCGCCTACTTTATCCTGACTTTATTTGCACCCCACAAAGTTTCGATATCGAGGGTAGAGGTAATTATCCAATCCCGGCATTAAAGCGGAAAGACCTCAGATTTTTCAAAACTTCAGCCTTTTCTAATCTACAGCCATCAGTTAAGTGAAGCTTTTAGAAAAAATTTAGAGATTCCTTTGGATAAAAAGGACCAAAAATCAAAGGGACTATTTTGTAAAAATAACGAGATTTTGTAAAAACGAATCCGTAAAAACGATTCTGTAAAAATTAATCTGTAAAAACGAGTCTGTAAAAACGAGTCTGTAAAAACGAGTCTGTAAAAACGAGTCTGTTAAAAAGAGTTTGTAAAAACGAGTCTGTAAAAAAGAGTTTTTGTAAAAATAACGATCCTTTGTAAAATTAATGGGTCTTTGTAAAAATAAGGAATCTTTGTAAAATAACTATTCTTTGCATAAAGTAGATTTCTTCGAAAGCAAGGAAATTGTGCTACATATAGGCTACTTTAGATAGAAATAGTTTTCTGTTTGAATAAAATAAACATCGTTAGCGAAAGAATGATTGTGCTGAATCGGTTTTCAAAAGTTTTCTACGAGAATGCAATACAATGAATTTTAATACATAAAAGAAATGTTATCTTCTTGATGCAATTGATGTTGCTGAGTATTTCTAATTTGTGATCAATTTTTGAATCAAAAGCATTATTATTTTTTCAAAAATTATTCGATTGGTTCCCGTCAAAAATGTACTAGAAAGAATTCTTGAAAAAAATTAGTTGAAAACAAAAATATACTTCTTTTCAGTGTATTTGTAGATGTTATTCTGTACACAAAATCTGGTTCATATTCGATGCGGTTCAAATTGAGCAGCATTCGTTAATGAAATCGATTCCAAATTTTTTCTACACACGAATTGGATAATATATTATATATAAAAAGAAAAAGTTTGAGCTTTTCTTGAGAAAAATGTATTGCAAGAAAAATGACATAATTTAAAATTTAATTTTGTGGAAACTGACGAAATGCACCTCTTGGGGAAAATCAAGTCGTGCTCTTGACAATATTAAGAATCATAGAACATCTTACTAGCGTGAAATAGTAGAACGGATTAGGGTGGCAGGTGTTGATTGCGAGCTGGCTGATACGAAGTAGTATGCCGCTGGTGTAATGGCCCTTTAACCTAACCTCTAAGTAATTACGGAGTTAACTGATGTAAATTACAATAATTTGAGCCCAGGAAGTAAGGGTTCTCATTTGTTTCGGTAGTTTGAGTCGTTAAGCGGTCTGTTTCCGCTGCAGAGCCCAAGCTTTCTGCAGTTGCCAAAACTAACAATTCCGTAGTCTCTAATTTCAGAATTTAAAATGGCAGAAGATATGAATTACAAATTCAGGAGCTCTGGAATTTTAAGCTGCTTTAACTAATTTCGGAAATTAAGAACATAAGTGTATTGCCTTTGTATGGTATTTTATTAATAAGCTGTATATTTAACTTAGTCTTGACTGAAAAAGAGTATTGTTTTCAGTCCATTTTTGACTGAAACCATTTACGTAAGAGTCCATTTGGACTAAATTTAAGACCGAAAAATGACTAAGTCTTGTTTTAAGCAGAAAGATTAACTAAATGTGTAAACGTTTGAGATTTTCTTTTTTCTGGTATTAAGAAATGATCAACTCTTGGTGTTTAATTACTTTATTATTATTCTTAATTATTATATTGGTAATTAAAAACAAAAAATAATAATTCCTGTATGAGGAAACGAATCAATAATACACGAAAATTGTATACAGGTCCTTAATAGTCTCTAGAACGTTTCTCTGAAAATGTCAAAAAGGATGTCAGTTTCCTAGTCACCGGATGACTAATGGCTTCGCAAAGAAGGGCCATGCAAGAAATGGAATATGCTTGTAAAGGAAATTTCCCTCAAAGGAGACAAAATGTTATCAAGAAATATCACAGTTTTCTAAATTAGTTATGAATTTCCAAGGAAATATAAATTCTAATTGTCTTGAAGTTGGTGAAATGAAATTCAAATGTCGAGGTCTCTTCGCTCCAATTTTCCCACGTCAACTATTCTTTGAAGTGGAAATTCCTTGATTAAAAGTTCTTTTAATAATGAAATTGAAAAGTAATTTTATTATTTGCCCGAGATTCTTTTTTCGAAAAAAAGGAGGAAATTCATTCGCAAAGTATTGAACCCAAACTATTGAACCCTGAAACGGTCCCATTAGGATTCTCTGGAGATATAAATCATCTCAAGAGTATGACGTAACCGTTTATTAATTTGTAATTGCATGTGCGGTCTCGTATAGCTATCCGAAAATAACAGGTCTGCATTGTTACCATAACTAGGCTGCTACTTTCTTCCGGTTGTTTTTGAACCTTGCCCAGAGTATGCTTAATAATTTCAACAGAACACGATCACTGATAAGATCAGTTATCGCGTGAAACCTGGAATTTCATCGCGACGAAATAACCTGCATTTATTTATATTCCTTTATTACACGTCGCTTCACTTTACACTTTGCTGCAAAGGAATGACTTTAATTATCCTTTCAAATTTATTCCGCAGTTTGGTGAAAGGCAATTATTAACTCGTTGCAATTAAATCAATTGAATTGCACAACGGGATTTGAATTAAAAGTTATTCTTTTCCTTTTTAATTGAAATTATTCACATCGAGGAAATAAGTAACTGAACTAAAAAAGTTATTAATCTTTACTTTAGAAAAAACAAACACAAGAAATTTTTTTAATCACAAAAAAGTTTTTTTATCACAACAAAGTTTTTTTCATCACAAAAAATTTTTTTTCATCAAAGAAAAGTTTTCTTCATCACAAAAAAGTTCTTTTCATCACAAAAAAGTTTTTTTCATCACAGAAAAGTTTTTTTCATCACAAAAAAGTTTTGTGATTAAATAAAATTAAGAAATGAAAAAGAATAAGAGGACTCCTGATTTGTAAAATGATTGTAAAACTCGTTGATTTCGTATCAGTTGTTAATGTATCTATCCTTTCATCATGGAAGGTCGAGTACGAGAACGCTATTAGCCCATCTGTCTTCTGCTAATGATTACATTTCTACTTGACGTGACCGTTCTCAGTAGCATCCTACAAACATATGCACTCCTGGCCTTATCTCGAAGAGGCATAATTCTCAAGAAATTGCGCAGAGTTAATTACGCGTAACAATAACTTGTTCCGTATTTTCACTTAGGACAGTTTAAATCTTTGAAAATATTATTAATAGGAAAAATCCTAACAAGGCTCGCACTTTGTGTTTTCAAAAGTTTCCGACGTGAAAGTTGATTCTTATACTGTATTTTTTAACTATCATTTGATAATTAACACCAATTTTTAATATGAAGTTTAATTTTTTTGATAATTAGAACTGCCGTAAGATTTGGAGGAAAATTTTAGCATTTCTGTAATTTACTTTTGTATTATTTTAATCAATTTCTAGTTTCTATTTCGTAGAAAGTGTTTTTGTTTTGACTCACATTGATAATTTTTTCAAATTATTTCTAATAATTATTTGAATAACCGATAAAGAATATAAAATGTAAAAAAAAGTATGAAAAGTACTCTCTAAATCTGAATTAGTCACTTTTGGGCGTTTTGACTAATTGAAATAGGACGGAATCGTTTATTTTGTAACCCTTACTAATTGAATTAGTAGGCTTTACAAAATGAATTTGTAGTTTTCTACTGAGAATTAGTCACTATTGACTAAAAATTAGTCAAAATGGTTACTAATGTTGATGCTTAATTAGTCAAAAGTGACTAATTCAGATTTAGAGAGTATATAAAAAAGATACATAAAAAGTCCAGAAAAATATAATTAAATGAGAGGAAATCTCAACTGTTTATAGATTTCGGAAAGGATTTCAATTTATAAGTCGTTCCAAATAAAACATTTCGTTGCATTATGCAAACGTCTTATATGCCAAGATGACATGTCAAATGAATTTCAGAGAATCCTCTTTTACTGAAATTTACAAGAGATAATTGGTTAAAAATAACAAGAATAGTAATCTTAGAATGGTAAATTGCATTTACAAAAATCGAAATAACAGAATAATGTTATTAAAATATACTTTCCTCATTTGAGCGAGTAAAATATAACTTTCCTGATTCCGGGATTCTTACGGGAATATAAATCTATTTTGAACTTTGATTTTACTAGTAAACCTGTTTAAAATAATTCTACTATTAGGTAGAAATTATATACATTTTCAAAAGTTTTGTTTATTCTGTGTGAATTTAGATATAGAGAATTTGAGGTAATTAAATCTCTAAATCAAATATTTAACTTGAATCAGCGATAAGTCTTAAGTAACTACAGTCAACTCTTTGAATAGTGCCACTAAAACTCTACGAATAGTGCCGTTTTTCTTTTATTCTCACTCGAGCGTCCTTTGTTTCCTGTGTGCAAATTTGTGGCATTATTCGTAGAGTTGACTGTATTTCAGTTCAGAGCGCGTGTGCTGAGAAATAAGCGAATTTTAGGTTATGTATTACTGAAACAACAGCGTGTACGTGACTACACACGCTGATTTAAATCAGTGATAAAGCTTAAAGCTTAAAGATGAGAACCAGCGAAATTACGCTGATTTAGAATTAAAGGATGTGATTAATTAAGCCAGCGCAAATGAAGAAAAGTGTTAGGCGTTTAAAAGCATAAGTTCTTTGCATTTCGTCAGGATTTTCGGGTACTTTGACCAAACGGTTAGAATGATAACGAGAGTTTGAACATCGTCTTTAACAAGCCAACTGAGAGATAACGGTGCAAAATCGAGAAATTTAATTAAAGACTCGCATAATTTCTCGTTGACTTCTACCGTTAATGACTCAGTTTCTCCATCCCTTTTCTTATTTCTCGCCTTTTCACAAACGCCACGTTGAAAATGTCTTTGACCGCGTTCCTATTTTCCTTCCTTCGTTTCTTTAATACCTTCCACCTCGCAGTTCACCCCTGTTATTGGAGATCTTAATTTCATTAGAAGACGAACGTCACGCCACGATAACCATTTGATATTGGGGTGAACGGCTGCTTTATCTTTGCATGTCAATTGAGAATTCTAATTTTCAAAGATTTCTGTTATGAGCCCTCAATTGAGATATTATTCCCATTCCTCTCAATGTGTGCGATTCGTCGGTTTATTGCGAATTCCAGTCTGCTTCAGTAAAACTAGAAATAAATTAATATATCTAAAACGGGCACAGAAAGTTTCCGTGAATCAAGAAAAATGTTAAATATCAATTAAGAAGGGAAACATAATGAAAATAGGAAAATATAAGAAATGTTATATGGGAAATATATGAAATGTTATTTAGGAAATATATGAAATGTTATTTAAGAAATATATGAAATGTGGAAATATATGAAATGTGGAAATATATGAAATGTGGAAATATATGAAATATAGGAAATATTGAAATGTTATACAAGAAATATATGAAATAGCGTGTCTAAATTGTTTTTGTTTGTACAAATAAAGTTGTTAGAAAGTAACGGTATTTAAGTAATTTGATGAATAAAGTACAGATTTTATTTAGTTAATAAATAAAAGCCAAAGTGGTAGTTCGAGCGTATCAATTGTTTAATATTTATTATCAATTTGCGGGCGTGAATAATAGTCACGATATACTTGTATATTTTCCGCATTGTGATCGTGTTCGAGTGATCATAAAGTGAAAGTGAAACAAAAGTGTCTTAATAAGTTTGCAAATCTAACGACTATAGGTGGAGTCCTAACGTGCTTGATAATGATAGAGTATATCATAAAGCTTTTTTTCTAACTCAAGCAACTCTAGTCACTAATCCAAAATTCAATGTTCATTATTTATGTTCTAGTCACAATTTATCTTAATCGTGAAAATGAAAAGCAGTTATACGATCTACTGAAAATCTATTACCGTTTAATTACGCTCTAAATTATTTCGCTGTCAAGAATACTTTTTGGTTCCCAACTTTCCAAATTAATAAAACTTTAATCATGATCGTAAAGAAAATTTCTGTTAATTTAAATTCCAGAAGATAAAATGAAGAAAAAGATCTTTCTGCAGATGTAGAAATTGCAAATGTCTAATAAAGTTAATATGTAATAAAGTTAATATGTAATAAAGTTCATATGTATGTAAATTTATAATTATTCAGTCTAATTTGAAAATTTTTGTAAACTTTCTTAGAAAATATAATTTATATTAAAAAAATAGATTTTTTTAAAAATTCTTATTTGAATTACATCCATGAGAGTTTGCAAAATATTACAAAAATTGGAAGAGTATTCTAATTATCGCGAGAAATATTGCGAACCTGGGAGAGGACAATAATTAATGTCAAGTCGACGATAATTGACTGATATACTGATGTAAAATATTGATAATATATCTTGCACGCTCTGTGATTTGAAAAACATGATTTCCTTCAATTCATTATTTATAGTGTTTGATCTGCTTTCATTGCGCATAATTCACTCTCGTTTCAATTTGCGTGTAGTTGTGGCATGTCATTGGAAAGGTTATCTGGACATCGGACTGCGCGGGCGTTGATTTATGTTTGCAAGCATAACCTTTAGGCATGAGACAAGAAGAAAGTTGTTTCACTTTATGATCGAGACGAGTACGCGCAAACGCAGGTGCAAAATAACGGAAAACTTGCGAGAGATGTTGCCGTCAACATTCTCGAAAGCTTCCACTTTGTCTGCTGACGAAACTTTGAAATCACTTTAC
>WNHD01012406.1:0-11862 GCA_011057455.1 Ganaspis sp. Gsp50 | reverse complement strand
TTTATAAAAAATTCGATGTTAAATTTTGTATCTAGTGGTTCTTTGTAACTTGTCTCTTAATTTTAATATTCATATAATGTTCTGTCGGTTTCAAAAAATAGAAATAGAAATTACTTTTTAATTAGATTGGAACCACAAAATTCCACATTTTATTTTTGAAACATGAAAGGTGGAATTTTGTGATTCCAATCTAATTAAAAAGTAATCTCTATTTCTATTTTTTGAAACCGACAAAACATTATATGAATTGATGAAATTGAATTTTGATTGATTAATTGAAATTGTTGCAATTAAAGAGAATGGTTCAATTATCTTGAAAATTTTGAATAATTAAGGCTATGAGGTTTTTAACTCATTCCAAACTATCGTATGGCGTAATTAGATTTTTTTGAAATCCAAAGATGCTTGAAATTCAATTCCGTGTCATCCTGAAATTACGAAGTAGAGGAAACGTAATTTTTAAATATAAACTTTTAAATAATTTGTATTACATATATTTATAAAATAACACTTTTTGTAAATAAATTTTTTGTAAATACGCTTTTTCTAACTTTCTTGAAATTCAATATTAACTACAGGTTAATATTCAACATTATTCAATTCAATATTAACCACAGGTTAATATTCAACATTATTCAATTCAATATTAACTACAGGTTAATATTGAATGTATTTTAGTTTTTAATGAACTTGAATTATTTTTCAAATTTTTGTAAAATTGCTCTTTGACAATCAAATTTTGTTGAATCTGTTTATTTATGATCGCAGAGATATTTTAAATGCTTGCAATTTTTGAATCCATTGAATGCAACAGGATGAAAAATTTGCCGGTTTTTTAAATAAATTTTCTGATAAAAATATTATATTTTCAATGAAGCAATGAATTATTAAATTAACGAAAATCAATATAGATTCGACTCAGACTCAGTTATTGAAATCTAGAGCGTTAATTAATGGATTTATAAGATATAATTAAAATTTGTTCTTGTGCATTAATTAAAAAAATGATCATTTAATTTTTAGTAACGAGATTCCTTATCAAATAAGGAATAAGGAAAAAATAAACAAAAATACGTAATAAGTATCCATCTCTCGGTAAAATTCGAGGTAAAATTTGTATAACATTAAAAATGTCGAAAAGAAATGTTTATTCTCTCGGAAAATGAATTAAGTAATTTATTTCCAAGACTTTGAAAATCCGTCATTAAATTCTCTATAATTTGTAAATAAATGTAAAAGAAAATTAAAAATTCGTTTTTTGCTCTTTCGTTGCTTAAAAAGCCTGTCAAACTTGATAATCAGGAATTTTATTGTCCACCTGAAATCAGTAGGTTGATTTTAGTATCTCATTAATATTTTCTAATTCTTGCGCTGGAATGAACGAAATTTCTAACTGATTTGAATTTAAATTAACTCTCAAGTATTCAGGTTTTCTTTAGTTTCAGGTATAAAAAATTTGCATGATAATAAAAATTTAATTATCAGTAGCAAAAAATATTTTTATGAGAATATTTGAAAAAACAATAACGTCTCTTTAATTAAGAGAATGTAAAAAATTTTTACGTGAATATTTAAAAGCTTACGAACTTTTATCTCCTTTTTACACCAGAAGGTATATTTTTATACATAAAGAAGAAATATACCTAGAAATAAACAACAGTCATTATTTATTTTTAAATATTAAAAATATATTTTCAAAATGTTCCATAATATTTTCAAAATATTCCATAATATTTTCAAAATATATTCCATAATATTTTCAAAATATATTCCATAATATTTTCAAAATATTCCATAATATTTTCAAAATGTATTCAAGAATATTTTCAAAAGACATTCAAGAATATTTTCAAAACACTTTCAAGAATATTTTCAAAATATATTGAAATAAAATTATTAAATAATCAAAAGAATAATAGCATTTAAATGCTTGTGATAGTAAATAATTAGGTATACAAAATCTTGATTTCGTTTGGATAAATGGTTGAAATATAAATGGTTGAAATGTCAACGGGAGAATAAGATATTTTTATTATGGTTGAAATTATTGTTTTAAATAAAATTTGAAATAGTTTTAAATTTTAAATAAAAATTGAAATAGTTTTAAATTTTAAATAATATTTGAAATAGTCCCTCCGTAGAATTAAAATAATTAGTAATATTGTATGAACTAATTACTTAGAATAGTAATTAGTAAAAATTAATAAATAGTAATAATAAATTAATAATTAGTAAAAATAATTAGTTAAAAAGCAAGTTGAGTAATTTTCTTTCTTCGAAATTAAATTCGAAAGAAAAGTCGCATGCAGTTGCAGATGCATGTGGCTTGAAAAATTGGGTAAGGGTATGTGTTGGGAAACTTGGCTCAAATAGGGAGCTGCTAACAAAGGTTTCATTGCACTGGATTTACTTTGACTCACGACTCGCTCTTTGAATTCACCCCACGTACTTCTGTATACCACCCTACACCATAAGATCTTAGTTTATGATTACAGATACTATCAGGTCCTTTTTTTTGACCCTGCTGACTTCCACAATTTCGGCAATTACACCCAACTGATCTCCTATCTACGATTCTACAGAATTACTATTGTTCCCGGCTAATTTAACGCTTTACGTTTTTGTTTTTGTCCCTCAAACATGTGTAGAATTAATCGACAGTTTTAAAAACTAACATCTCAATCAAATCGAAATCAGACTTTCAAATTAGTTTCACGTGGAATTAGTAGGAACTTTCAAAAACTAATATTTCACGTGAAGCGAAATTAAATCTGAATTCATTTTAAGTTCTTTTGTAATATGTTTTTTTTTTAATTAAATTTTATAAAATTGTATCAAAATACAAGATTTTTATTAATTTTGTTATATTTGAATACATTTTTAGTTTGTTAAATCAATAATTTATTTTTGCAATCGCGAAATTTAGATTTAAGACAATTTTGAAAATTCAGAATTTGGTAATTAAGAATTGATTTCTTACAATTATTATTTTACTTGCAATTATTATTTTGTTTACAATTATTATTTTACTTGCAGTTATTATTTTATTTACAACTATTGTTTTATTTGCAGTTATTATTTTACTTACAATTATTGTTCTACTTGACATTCTTATTTTACTATTATTATTTTTTAACATTAATTAATAATTATTTGACTCTTACGGATTGATAACTTCTTCAAACAATAAATTACCATCGAGTGATAAATTCATCATTTTAATAATTAATTAAATTACGTTCACTAAAAGGTCCAACAATACTTAATATGAATAATTATAGTTACAATTTTATTTTGACACTTTGAGTTGAAATACTTTTCAACACATTACTTTGAATACCTTTTCTTACTTTTATAAAAGTGCGGACAATTTAGAAGATTCTGCCTGTAATTTTTTCTATTACATGAGTCCTTAATCTTACTTATTTTCTAGAGTTTTTCTGTTATTTGGAGATGAGAGATAATTTTTCCTGATGTTGAATTCCGCTAATGTCTAAAGTTATCCAATTCAGTGATGGACGAAGGGTCTTTTTGTCTATAGAATTTCAAGGGAGGTTGCCTCATATTCAGCTTCCAATTTCAGCGAATTCCCTGGATTTCTGTCAGATTCTCCCCTCGTTTCAGAGCTTCCAAAACCTCACCCTCAAATCGTCTCCCGGGACCCAAAGACCTTTCTGGTGCGTGCCTAAACTTTTTTCCTTTTCTTCTTTCTTTGTGCCTTTCATTCCCATTATTTGCCATTTTTCACTCACAGTTGATATTTACTTCTTATATTTTATTCTCGGTTATGTTATTTGATTGTTTCTTTATACACTATTGTATTTCAATGTTGTGTTTCAATACTGTGTTTCAATATAGTTTGTAATGAAATAATTCAAAAATTTTAAAATAATTTTGCTTCCTCTGTTTTTATTTAAAAATATTTTTTAAAGATTAAAATTGCTTCCTCATAGGGAAGCGTTTTTTTTACTTTGAGTAAAGATTCTTTGTGTAATCTTCGTGTCAAGAATAGAAACTTTGTTTGTCTTTAGAGATTTTAAAACTATATTTCAAATATTTAAAACAAATGTAATTACACGGGGAATTTAAGGCTGTCAGAGGTGTAAAACAAAAATTTGTTACACCAAAATAAATAAATTATTACGTGGGTGATTTTTTTATTTACATGTCACTTTTATTTAGTCGGAAATAATTGATGTTTCTTTGTTTTAAAAGAAAGAGTTGTTATTGATTTCCAAAATAGACTTTGTGCAATGTTTCATCCGTGAAAAATTTATTTTTTGTAGGTATAATCGGTTTATTCTTAAAGTCCAGTTTCCGAAGTTAATTTTAGCCGCTCTGTCCAAAGAGACATTCGATCTTTTTTAGCGTTGATATATTGACAGCGAAAGGATTAACTATTGACTATCGATTCGCGACGAAAATTGTAGGTAAAGCCGACGAAGAAATGCTCCGAGTATTTCAATGTTTAATCTCCTCTTCTCCTTGTGTGTCACTCACTTTTTACTCTGGACAATGACATTGTCAAACGTGTTTTTACGACTTGGAAAAAATTCCACGAAATGCCGCCTTTCGGCAAGATAATCAGAATTTGAAAATGCTTTCTGTTTAATTAAGAAAATTAATTTAGTTATGCTTAGGTGTACCTTTCAAAGAAAGGTAATTTTTTCGTTGACTTTCTATGATCAATAATTCATATTTTTTCTTTTGTTAAGTGATTGTAATGTTCTAGACGAGAATTATGTCGAAAAGGGTTATTAATCTAACAATAATATTAATTTGATTATCTTTATTTTTACATTTTTATTTTTATTTCACTTTTATTTCACTTTTATTTTCGCTTCCTCCTAGAGGAAGATTTGTATTTATTTTTATGTGTATTTAATTTGTATTCATTTTTATTTTATTATTTTTATTTGTATTTGTATTTTATTATTTGTACTTTATTACCTTATTTTTATTTTATTATTTTTATTTTATTATTTTTATTTTTATTTGTATTTTATTATTTGTACTTTATTACTTTATTTTTATTTTCACTTATTTGTATTTTGTTGATTTTTTATTTGTATTTTATTTTTTCCAGTTTCAGTTCGATTTGTTTATCTTATTATTTTCATACTCATTTGTATTTAAAATGTCCTTTACCCAATTTTTTATAGCACTTCGGTCTTCTCTATAGCCCTGGAATTCTTTTATGATATCGTGAAATTATACCAAAGGGATAAAAGGACACATTAGACTCTGTAATGAAAAATTCGCTGTGGGTTTGAGTGTCGATGCCTTGACATTTTTTTTTCTTTATTCCCTAGGGTCGACTTATATTGAAATCGACTCCGAATTTTATAAACGTTGACAAATATTTAAATTGCATTTGAAATTCGACAAGACTATTTTAATTTTATAAAAACTGAAAAACGTTCAAAAATTCATTTAAATCTTTGACAATGGTTGTTTTCTATATTTTCTTTCTTTTTTTTCTATTCCTTTTTTCTTTTTTTTTCTATTCCTTTTTTCTTTTTTTTCTATTCCTTTTTTCTTTTCCTTTTTTCTCTTCCTTTTTTCTCTTCCTTTTTTCTCTTCCTTTTTTTCTTTCTTTTCTTTTTTCCTTTTCTTTTTTTCCTTTTCTTTTTTTCCTTTCTTTTATTGTTTCCTTTTCTTTCTTTTTTTCTTTTCGAAAGCTACTAATTATAATAAATATTTTCCTGTAATGAGAAGAAATTATATTTGTTCGATTTCCGACATTTTGTTTATTAAAATGTTATCGAGTAATGACATGTAAACTTTGAATCTAATTTGTTTAAAACACAGTTTGAAAGGGAATTAGAATTTCAACCAAAAATTGAGTTAGTTGAAAGTTTAATTTTAAATTCAATTTTTCTTAATAATTTTATTTTAATAATGATTTTAATAATTTTATTTTAATAATGATTTTAATAATTTTATTTTAATAATAATTCTAATAATTTTAACAATCGAACCGAATTTTTTTTAAAAGAAAATAGAACAAGAATTCTCTGCTAAATAAACCTCGCATTTTCTGTTGAATGTATCTATTACAATAAATTAACGACTGAACATTTGCATTCGTTGTTAGGTCCATTGAGGACGTTTTGCCAGATAATGCGTTTCACCTTCTTTATCAATTTCTAGGTTGTAGTCACGTGATAAGAGGCCAGGACGTCCAATCATTCTCACGGCGCGGCTCGCAAAATCCGGGTCACCCTGTACGTGGCTTGACTGCGGATTAGAGCATCAAAGTTTCTGCTTTTCTAGGAAGTCTAGACAGTATTAGCAAAAATCCTGAAAAGTTTAGCCAGCTCGGCAGTTTTATATTCAGTCTCAGTGAACTGCAGTGCAATTGCAAAGTCTACGAAGCCGGTAGGCACCACAAAATGGCAATAATATCATAAGTCAGTAGACGCGACGCTTCGCAAGGAGGAAGGATAGAATGCACCCTCGACTATCAAAGATACAAACGCGCATGTGTCGTATTGATTTTTCGTCACTTGGTGGCCCATAGACTCTACACCACGAGCATTCCCGTTTGTCTTGGACCAACGACCGGTCGTTTATTCCACTTGTCAACTATTATTTAAATCAATTTCCTGACATTTCTGTTCAAACTGCCCTGGTTAAGGTTCTAATCGCAATTAGCGATTTTCGAGTATTTATGTATTTTTCGAGTAGTTTTGTAATTTTCGAGTAGTTTTGTAATTTTCTAGCATTTTGTATTTTTCAAGTATTTTTGTAATTTTTGAGTATTTTCTGTACGATAGAATGTAAATGAGTGATTTAATTAATTTTGAGACGGTTGAGCAATTAAGGAAAAATTAGCTTTTTGGGTGAATGGAAAATTGAGGGAGATTGAGAGCATTTTGTCTTCAATTATTGATAAGAAGGATAAGGAAGTACTTGTTCCATTTTACCCTTGTTACTTTTTGAAGGCTTCATTCCTCTCGAAAAGTATTCCCCTCAAGGATATCTCGAAGCTATACCCTTTTCAATGCTCGTGCTCATCTTCCAATCCTACTTCACTCTCCATTGTTTTAGTTTCTCACATATCCCACCGGATTTTCTTTTTTAATTTCAAGGGAGACTCTCCCTCTCTCTCTGAACTCTTTGGCAATTGTTGGCTCTCGTACTGCAATTTATTTCTTCCTGCTCCCATTTATCAAACCTAGCTTCAATCTCTTTTAAGAGTTTCATTGACTCTACCAAAGTTGAAATTATCACAGGGTATAAATATCTGATGGTCTTTTGTCATCTAGAGCAGTTATGTCTCAATCGATAAAAATATGGAACATTATTTTGTTTCGTTAAGCAGAATCTGTTTTTGTTCTTTTGACAACTTGATGGTTCTTTTTTAAAAAGTGGATATCTGAAATTGTAGGTTGAATGATAATACAAATATGTTAATGATGATACGAATGATATGTTAATGATACGAATGATGTGTTGATGATAATACGAATGAAATGATAATGAATGAAATGATAATACGAATGAAATGTTAATGATAATAATAATGTTAGTGATAATGTTAATGATGAGTTGATGATTTGATTATGTTAATGATGATTTGATGATGTTAATTATGATATACGTAAAACAATGGATGGAGAACCAGTTTACAGTTTGTTTGACTTTGTTGCAGCAGAGGTGGAAGGGATTTTTTCGCCTAGTTGAATGAAACTCGAGTAACAATGGAGTCTAACAATTAAAACGTGTCATTGATATTGGCTGATTCTTGGTTATAGACGATTGCACCTACACGTGTACGAGGCTTACTACAAGTGTATTTAAAGCTACAAGGGAAATGAAATAACTCTCGTATTGTCAATTGATTCTTCCGCGTGTACGTACCACCATGTTCTTTATTGCTGCTGAAGTCGTCAGTGGGAGGCGCGGCGCCTCGTCAGGGCCGGTTAGTTCATTCTCTATACTTCACAATAATACAGCCGGACACCGATTTTTGAGAGACGACAATGACAATGAAATCTGACGACTCAAATAGCCTCGATCAGGGAATTTACGGGTCACTGAGCTTTCAACAATGTAAAAAGCCAGACTCCATAAGAGGAGATCAGGGAGGAGTAAAGGTCCGCTTTGTAATCCTGCGAATTCAATATATTGACTTGCCCATCCTGTGTGTTCCAAGATATCGGTTTTATTTCCGCAAAGCGCTTTTTTTTCGTGCTAAAGTCCACTGTTTTGTTCACTTTTTGGATTTTAGACAGGAGAATTAAAAGAAACTTTCTGTTACTTCAAGGTGAAACTTTAAGCTGATAATTTTAATTAGTTCTGCTGAAAATATTCTATTTGAATTAATGCTTATCGTCTGCTTTTTGTGTTATATATTTTTCTTTTCTTCTTTTTTTCTATGAAATTTAGCTTTTTGTAATATTTATCGTTTTTTGTTGGGTATAATTTAACAGGGTTTCTACAACTCTGGAAAACCTGGAATTCTCATGGAATCATGGAAATCTCATGGAATTTTCATTTATATCATGGACATTTATTTTTTTATTTAATTTCTTTACTTTATGATATTTATTAAGTTTTACCAAAATTTTATACCTTTTTTTAACAGAAAAAAACATCTAAATACTTCAAAATATTTAAAAATACTAAAATGCCTTTAAAATATTTCAAATTATTTAAAACTACTTTAAAATACTTTAAACTACTTCAAACTACTCCAAAATATTCAATGATACTTAAAATGTCTTTGAAATATTTCAAAATAGTTCAGACTACTTCAAAATACTTCAAAATACTTCAAAATATTTTAAAATACTTCAAAATATTTTAAAATACTGCAAAATATTTAATAACACTTAAAAATGCTCCAAAATATTTAAACATACTTAAAATACTTCAAAATATTTAAAGATACTTTAAAAAGTTCAAGTTTTTAAAAATATTAGTATTTTAAGTATTAAATAAAGTATAAAAATATTTTACAGTATTAGTTTTTTAAAATATTAGTATTTTAAGTATTAAATAAAGTATAAAAATATTTTACAGTATTAGTTTTTTAAAATATTTTAAAAGTATATAAAATATTTCAGAGTACTTCAAAATATTAAAAAATACTTAAGACTATTATAAATACTTCAGACTACAACAAAATACTTCCAAATACTTCAAAATATTTAAAAATACTTAAAAGTTCTTTATAATATTTCAAAATACTTAAAACAAATTTAAAATACATCAGACTTCCTCCAAATACTTCAAAATACTTAAAATTTCTTTAAAATATTTCAAAATACTTAAAACAACTTTAAAATACTTCAGACATCTTCCAAATACTTCAAAATATTTACGAATACTTAAAATTTCTTTAATGTATTTCAAAATACTTAAAACTACTTTAATGTATTTCAAAATACTTAAAACTACTTTAAAATACTTCCGATTACATAAAAATATTTAAAATTTCTTCAAATTATTTAAAAATATTTAAAATTACTTTACAATATTTCCAAATACTTCCCAATACTTCAAAATATTAAAAAACACTTAAAAACCTTTCCAAATATTGAAATATACCTAAAATTACTTTAAAATTCTTTAAAAACTTCCTAATATTACAAAGTAATTAAAAATATTAGCATTTTAAATATTAAATAAATTATAAACAGATTTTAAAATATTAGATTCCTTAAAATATTTTAAAAGTATTATAATATTTCAGAATACTTCAAAATATTTCAAAATACTTCAAAATATTTGAAAATGATTCAAAATACATAAAGTGGTTTTAAAATTAAAATTATCTTGAGTAATTTAAATTCTTACAAAATATTGGAAAATGCATTTTTTAATGAGAAAATATATATTGAAAAACATCATGGAAATTTTTCTATCTTTCTCATGGAAATCATGGAAATAATGGAAATATCATGGAATGTAGTGAAGAAAAATTTGTAGATACCCTGAATTTTAAAGTTATTAGATTTTTAAATTTTATTAAAATCATGACTTCTTTAATTTTGGTATAAAATCAATTATCACATTTTTTTATGTAAATTCATCACGTTTTTTTATATAAAATCATCACGTTTTTAATTTTTATATAAAATTGTTTTTATGATTTTTATCTTCCTGGCGTACTTTAGTTTCATTTTCTAAATATAAGTTTAGGGTGCGCGAATAGTTAGGACGGAACCCTATTACATTAGAAGCTCAATTTAGTGGCCCGCTCGGGGGTAGGCCACTAATTCGAGAATTACGTCATTACTTCAACTTCTCATTGGTGCAAGGTTGTACGTGCACCAAATCACTCATAAAATGTTAATCGAAATGAATTCCCACTGCAGACGTTCGTTAATTTTTCGTTTATTTTCGTCTGGAATTAAAAATTACTTTTCAATATTTTATCACCTCGTTGCTAAAAATATAAACTAATTCCAATTGTCTGAATTTATATTTCATAATCAAAGGAGACATACTAATTTCCTTTTATTTTATAATTTCTCCAAATTTTTTGTTTTTATTAATTTAGTTTCCTTACTTGATTTTTGTTGACTTATTTTTCTTATAAGCTTTTTATTGACTTATTTTGTTACTTGATTGGAACGGGACGCATGAATAGGCACGAAAATGGAATTTTAGAATTTAATTACGACAGAAACTGAGGTGATATACTTAATTTGATGTCGACTTCTAATTTGTACGATTTTTGTTTTGACAAAATTTCTACATAAAAGATTATTCACGTTACATATTTTAATTAAAAGTAATTTCACTTTATAAGAAGATAAATGTGAATGAATTGCCGTATTTTAGAATTTTTATCTGGTGTAATTTTTATTTAACAGAAGAGTCATTTTTAAGATTTTTGAATGGAGAGAATTTCATTGTGAAGAATTTCTTTTTAGCCAAACATTGTTTCTTCGAATTATTATTTGACAGAATTTCATTCATGCGAATTACAATTCATCCAAATGTTTATTTTATAGAATTTACAAATAAGCAGAATGTTTATTGAATCGAATTCTTATGTTTTATAATTTTTGTTTGACCGCATTTTGATTTAAGTGTATTTAATTTTGTTAGAAATTAAAAATTTTAGAATTAATATTTAGCCGAACTTCCAATTATTCCAACTTTTATATTAAAAAATCTTTATGTGATAATTATCTTTATCTTTTTTTTATTTAACAGAATTTTATTGTAACCGACTCTTTATTAATCAAAAATTAAATGTGACCGACTTTTAATGTGGGAGAATATCCTTCTAGCAGGATGCATTTGTATCCGGATTATTAGGTGACAGAATTTCCAAGTGGCAGAATTTCCACATGGCCGAATCGCCAAACAGAGAAATAGCAGTCTGATCGAAATTTTTACCGCAATCTATCATTGCATCCTTGTTTAACACCTTTATGTAGAAAAAGAAAGAAAAAAGATGTTTCGATCAAATTGCTATTTCTCTGTTTGGCGATTCGATCATGTGGAAATTCTGCCACTTGGAAATTCTGTCACGTAATAATTCGGATACTAATGCGGTATGGAAATTCTCTCACATTTAAAGTCGGTCACATTTAATTTTTGATTAATAAAGAGTCTGTTACAATAAAATTCTGTTAAATAAAAATTCTACCACATAAAGATTTTTTAATATAAAAGTTCGAATAATTGAAAGTTCGGCTAAATATTAATTCTAAAATTATTAATTCCTAACAAATTTAAATAAAAATCAATTTAAATCAAAATTCGGTCATACAAAAATTATAAAACATAAGAATTCGATTCAATAAACATTCTGCTATTTGTAAATTCTATAAAATAAACATTTGGACGAATTGTAATTCGCATGAATGGAAATTCTGTCAAATAATAATTCGAAGA
>WNHD01012398.1:0-11259 GCA_011057455.1 Ganaspis sp. Gsp50 | reverse complement strand
GAGGTGCAAGAGAGTCAGGGTTAAATTTAGTCGAGGACCGCCGTGTTCATTTAAGAAAAAAGCAAAATAATAATAACAAATAATACTAGAAAACAAAGTAATAATACAATTTTGCATGTGCTTTTTAGGAGTCTCAAGGAAGCTCGATTGTCTTTACTTTTGAACTGGCCTCTCATGATGAGCTTAACCTCCCTTATAGCTCTATCCGGCTTGGTTCTTTATGCTCTGTACTACAAGTGTGATCCTGTCGCCTCTGGAATGATAGATTCTTATGACAAAATCATGCCATACTTTGCAATCGATAAAATGTCCCAGTTTCCAGGTCTAACAGGTCTTTTTATTGCAGGTATTTTTAGCGCCAGTTTGAGCACAATTTCAGCAGTACTAAACTCTCTGTCAGCCATGATTGTTGAGGATTACATAAAACCCTTTTATCAGAAGAGAAGCAAACAATTGTCAGATAGCAAGACAACTCTTTACGGGAAAGTTTTTGCAGTAACAAACGGTTTAACTTGCTTGGCTCTAGCATTTCTAGCTGGAAATTTTGGAAGTTTAATTCAAGCGTCAGTTGCTTTTACAGCAGTGTTTACTGGGCCTCTGTTGGGTATTTTCACTTTAGGAATGTTTAGTGAAATAGCAAATGAAACTGGCGCAGTTATCGGATTTGGATCAGCATTACTGTTTTGTTTCTGGATTATATTTGGTGCACCACATTATGCCTTGCCAGTTCTTCCAGTTAGCACAGAAAATTGTAATTTTACGATATTAGAAAATAATAACACTATTTCAAACATTGGGTAAGAATTTTTAATTAATACGTTTTAAAACGCGCTTTACTATATTTTTTATAAAGCGCTTTTTCTTATTTATATTTCCCTAACTACAAAATTTTCAGAATCAAATTCAAATACTTCAAATTTTCAGAATCGAAGAATCCAGTACTTTCTATCTTTATCGTATATCTTACATGTGGTATGCCCCCATTGGAACTGCATTTACAATAATTGTAGGCTGGGTCATAAGTTTGGTCATGTGTACAATTTCAGGAAAAAGGTCTCGAGAAATTGATCCAAAACTATTTACACCATTTCTCGCAAATATAATCAGAAAGAGGCGTAATAAAAGCAATAAAATAAATACTAGTCAAGTTTTTGTATTAGAATCAAATAATTCTTTAGCGATGAATTGATTGATAAATTATTTTTGTAAAATAAAGTGTATAATTGAATTAAAAATTACACGCACTGACTTTTAATTGTGCATACAATCTTTGTCAAGAAAGGATAGTCACATTTGTTAGGAAAAAAAATGAATTCATATTTTTTCTATTACCTACACAGTTTACTTAAAAGTAAACAAATTATATCAAATTGACATAAAAAATATTAAACTGATTTTGTGATCAATTTGATACTTTTTGATATTGATACTTTCGAGAAAACTGATACAAATCGTTGATTGTTGGAAATTATTAAAACTATAATGCAATTTCCTGCAGTCAAATTCGGTGGATCTTGATTGATTATAAATTAGCAGTTTCAAAAGGTACTGTTAAAAAACAGATACTTATCAATATAAAGTTTTGAAAAAAATAAAGAGTAGGGATTTTTAATTATCGCGTGAAAGTATCAAATTTACTTCAGGATATTGAATGTTGGATTTTCTGGAAGCTTACGTACTTCATTACTGGCTATATATTCTCTACTGGATTTATGTCTGAGGATTATGAGATATTCTTTAAGATGGTGATCCCATTTTCAATCTCTCTTCTATACCTATAGCTGCAAAGACGTCTGCAATGCTTCCAGTCTACTTGAAGGATTTATCTTGCTCAACTAACTTCTCTGTATCCATGAGCAAAACTTTTTTTTTTAAGTTCTGAGCATCCTTTATAAACATTCAGGGTACCGTTAAATACTTTTAAATGCCAAAGCTTTTTTTTTCTAAAACAAATCCTCAAGTCATCGACTTTTTATAATCAGCGAAAAGTAAATACAAGTAATCAAGACAATATTGAATATTGATATTTACAATATCAATATTTACTTGAATTTTACTATTTTTGAGAGGACATATGCAATGGTAATGTCATGTTTGAAGACGAAGAATAAAGATGAAAATACAGTCAATGAAAGTAAGAACGGCTAATGATGGAAAGATTATTAGATTAACAGCAGATCAAATCAATAAATGATTGTTTTAGTATCTATTTGAACTGCAGTTGAAATACATGTATTTCAAGTTACTATTCTAAATAAATTACAAGTATAATTATAGTAACTCGAAATACTGTTAAATTGTAAATTACGTAAGAGTGACCTCATTACAACAAAGCAAAGGAAATAACTTTTTTATAAAAATCGATGATTTTATTAAGCGATTCCGGCATTACGAAACTTTTGCCTCAAGCGATTGCCATTCTTCAAGGTTAAATTCAATGAATGATTTCAAGAATGAACATATTGTTTAGTGTGCTTTACATAAGTGAAGTACAAAAAGACTGTTACATTATGATAAAATGTGTTATCAAAATGTTACCAAACGCTTTTGGTACCACTTTTTTCCTATTATTAAATTCACTTATGAAAAGTAAAAATATATCATATAACAAATACGTTATAAAAATAAATGTTGCAACTAACTTCCAAAAATACATATATTTTTTACACTATATACGACTTTAATTGTACCTCTAAAGACAACGAATATATTGCAGATTTCAAATAATGAATCATCTAATTGTAGTATGAAAGTAAGGAGCGTGACTCGTGCGCATCACGAATAGTATTAGAAAGTGCGTGAAGCAAGCATTTCTACCTTAGGCTGAAGAATATTGAATGTATTGTTAATAGAGGCACAGCCTTTAAATAAAAATGATTAAGGGTTGTTTTTCGGAGACCACGCTGCCCCAAGCTAACAATTACGTCTGCTATCTTATTACTCCCCTAGATTAAAGTGTCCTGCTGGGAAGTCAGTAACATAATAATTTCTGTATACAAGGGGTCAGCGGTAATTTCAAGTTGAATTTTAGAAATTGTCTGCTGCTAAAGCGAGCTAAATCCATACGTCCGAGCCGACATCTGTTCCAGGAATAATGTAAGTTTCGTTGATTCATCACGAAACGAAATGCAATTTTCGATTTAATTAAATAGCCCTTACAATTTTTTCTTCAAACAGCAAATGATTACGTTTTAAAAATATTAACATTATATATAACTTAAACTTTATGTAATTTCTTACTATAGATCGGAAATTTTATATTAAAAAACGTATATTTCTTTCATCATTAAATTTTTAAATATTTAAATGTTAATTTTATGTATGTTTATATGTATATTTAAAAAACACAATAACCACTTTCGTTGATTATTGTCAAAGTTTTAATTATTATTAAGCAACGAGTAAAATACAATAATTCTGAGAAATTATTGTTTTACAATTTCCATGCAAGAAAAAGCAGTTTCTTCTGTATTGACACAGTAAGTTTCTTTTATGTAAGCAATTTGAATGCATTTAATTAAAAAAAAGAAAATATATCATTTTAAGTCAGCAATAAGTATAATTCTTAAGAATATTAACAAATCAAGTACATTTGGAATACATTTGTTATATATAAGTAATTCAATGCAAAATTGTTGCACTTTGTGTAATTTGAGTAATACAAAATTGTAACACACAAACCAATTATAAATTGTTAAATTGAAATTAACAAACCACTTTCAGTATATACGCTCATTATGTCTTTGAAAGATTAATGAGTATCTTAAATAGTATTCTTATTTTTAAAAATAGTAAAAATTGAACGTGTACTTTAATAATCGTGATTTTTTCAACAATATATATAATTACATTGTCCATATGTCTTTTATGTGAAAATTTTTCAATTATTGGTTTCACAACATGTTATATAGAACGTGAGGATCAGCTGCTGGATGAAATACTTTTCTAGTCAATAGGAAACCTAGGACTCATTCATTTCATGACACTGACCATCTCTTTCTTCAACACACTTTATTCATTCTATTATGCCTATATATTACTACTAACCTATCGCAATAAGAGAGATAGAGAGAGAGAGGAGCTTTCCAAACACACTCTACGTATAACGCATTATTTTAATTCATGGAAAGTTGAGAGCAGAAACACTAAGATGTATGCAAAAAAGGAAAAATAATTGCGAAAGAATCAATTCTCACTGTTGTTACATAATGACTATCAGCCATTGACACAGGTTCACCGAAAAAAAAATACTCTAGTTTCTAGAGTACACTCTTGTATATGACCTCAAGAGGGAAATACTCTAGCATTTAGCATTCCCGATTTACTTTTAAAGGCTCCCTTTAAATGCTAGAGTATTTTCCTTTTGAGGTCATAATACTCTAGAAGCTAGAGTATTTTTTTTTCGGTGTTAATATCATTGAATGAGATAATTTAAAATACAAAATAGGAGAAAGGAACATTTCCCTGTTATACTAATTGCGCAAAAATCTGCAAAAAAATTAACTACGTATAAATATTTCAAAAAATGTAGTGTTTCTACATAAAACACTCTTCTTTGTTAAAAATAAAGAATAAACATTTTAAGACCATGATTCGAAAAAAATATTAAAGTGAAATTTCACTGGTTACCAGCCAGAAGTCGGTCACTGGGAATCAGTGGTTTTTAACTGAAAAATCAGTCAAATTTCACTGATTCTCAGTGAAATTCTACTGAGAACCTGTGAAATTTCACTGGAAACCAGTGAACTCTGTCGATAAAACAGAGTTGACTGATTTCAAACAGTAATATTTTCACTGAGAATCAGTGAAATTCCACTGATTTTTCAGTGAGGATTCACTGATTGCAATTAAAAGCACACTTCTAGCTGATGAATCAGTGAAATTTGACTGATTCAATTTAAGAGAGTACTAACAAATATTACTTATTAACTTACAATTTGTATTAAAATTATTAGAGATTGGAAACAAGAATGTGACTATAAGATACAAATTTAAATTAATTCATATAGAATAATAAAATATAGAATAAATATAAATGTTCAATAAAAATAAATAAAATAGGTACACAGAAAAAAGAAAGTCTTAAACCGTTTACAGAATCAGTTAATTTTGTGGCTTAAAACAAGACCAAGTCATTTCTTGAACTTCAAATCAGTCCAAATTGACACTTATGTAGATGGTTCCAGTCAAAAATGGGCTGAAAACAATACTTCTTTTTTTCAGTGTATAATAATACCTATAAATATAATAGTACTTATTACAAAATCTGGGCAGAAAACTATAACGGTGCACAGTTTGTTCAAATTGAAAATTGAAGTTTTCTTTCCTGTAATTAAGCAGTATATACTTATATTTTTTAAAAAAACGTTGACACACACGTTATTAGGATACTAATTAGAGCAAGTCAGAGAAGCAATGCTTCGGAGCACCGTTGTTTGGCACGAATAGAGGGGGGACACAAAGCTAATTTCTTCTCTACGTGCATCATACAATACTTCATTGCTTCTCAGACTTGATCCAAACACGGCTCTACACATTATTGAGTGATTATAGTCAACCTTCTATAAATAAATCCGGAAGAAAATAATCATGAATGACAAGCATGTGCTATATGACTGACATGATTAAAAATAATTCAGTTAGTTAACAAATAAATTTACCTTTCATCAAAATTCTATATATTGAATAAAAAAATTACTTTAATGTATCTTCGAATTCTTTCTTCATTAATGAACAAAATTAATTCCATCATAGTAATAAAGCTACATCTTATTTTGATTTAATCACACAAAGTGAAATTCACTCTCATTAAATCGATTTTTAAATAATTTCAATAAAATGTTCACTGATCATTTCATTATTAGTAATATTCCAATATTAAAATACAGTTTTCAATAATTAGTTGAACCCAAACAAGAGCGATGAGACTGTTTTTCTGACGAAATGTGAGATTTTTCGATAAGAATTTGAAATGTCTTGCTGAGAAACAAAAGAGGATACTTGAGATTTTTGAATCCATTAAATTTCCTTCTACCTCACAGGAAGATAATTCGTCTTGGGATCTTCGAAACTCTTCGGGGATCAATCGTACAAGCTATACAAGCCTACCATGTGCTGCTGCTTCTCCGATTACAGAGCCAAAATTCGTTAAAAAACGAGTTCGGTGTTCCGTCCACTACTGCATCCTCTCTCTTACACCTATTACACTGTACACGTTGAAAAAATATTAAGGTAGTCCGATGGGACGTGATTAATGTGGCATTTCAAATCATGTGAATCTGTCCGTCCCGCATAAGGAACCCCTTTGAATACCACATTTATTCTTTAAGAATTCCCATTGAACTTTGACTTTACAATGCATTGCTTGAATATTTTACGATCATCAAGTTATCACCCTAGAGTCAAAATTAACTTTTAAAATTAGTTGAAAATTCTACATATACATTTATACATGCATACATACATACATACACATACATACACATACATACACATACATACATACATACATTCATACAAACATGCATAAATTCATTCATATACATACATGATATATATTTTCATATGTTAGACTAAAGTTCATTTTTCATGTTTAATATACGTTTTAATGAAAGCAATCTGAAAATACAAGCAATCGCTGACATTGAGTCATGGCTATATATTCTCGTTCTACCAAATAAATTGGGGTTAAAAATGTTTTGAAAAGGAAGTATATAGAAACAAGTTAACGAATGTCAATTTTGGATTCATTAAAATCTCTATTAGCGATATATTATATTTGGCTTGTTTCCATAAACTAAAAATAAAAATAGCATGAAAAAGATTGACATTTGATTCAAAGTTTAAGTAAAAATGTCGAAAAATCAACATCACTGGCATTAACGAGATTTTAAATTCATAAAAGATACATCAATGGGATGTCAATTTTGACCACTAAATACACACTGTAAAAATGCTATCCTACAAAATTATCATTTTTAAACCGTCAAAACATTTTTCCAATAAAGACATTGATAACCAATACGTTTGATATATCAAAAGTGACGGTAAACCATTAAAATGAAATGCTTATTTTTTTGAAGCGTAAAAATAAGCCTCTTTTAAAACACATAAGAATAATAATGGGAATTTTTGCAAGTTCACTGCTTTTTAAAATTTAAATCTGTGATGTTTTAACAACTCAAAAAAGAAGAAGCGAGAACATATGTATGTTTTAACTCGAGAAAAGGGGAATTCCAAACCCTAAGAAAACATTGAACACGCAACATCAATTGCGCATCATTCAAACGGAATTTGTAGGTCTTATAGAATAAAATAAAATTTCATTCACATTACTTTGTTGAGGTCAAATACAAGACAAAGAAATAGATTCTTAGAAGCTTTCTAGAATAAGTGCTTTAACTTTAAAAAAATAATTTAGATTAGGAATAATTATCAAGAAGAAGAAGAATTCACAGGAAAACCAAAATGTTAAATTTCAAGATGAACTTGAATTTTTACAGACATATGCCTGTAGAATTCCAATTTATCTTGAAATTTAACAGATGATGCATTGAAAGAGAACATTTTTTATTTAGCAATGAAGTGGAAATATGTAAGTATTCTTAAATCTATAGGTAAATTAACTTTTAATTCCATTACAAAAATTGGTGCACAGAAAAAACCTGGGATCAATTTGAGTAGCATACATTACTCAATTTGATCTTCAGCAAATATGAACCAGGTAGGTGGCGCCACATTCTAGATCATTTAACATTGCTCAATGAAGCCTATGCTCAATTTGAGCTCGCATCAAAAATGGATTCATATTTGTCTGTCATGGTCAATTATATTTTCAGTGTGACAATTTAAAAAATTATTAATTCTTATCAACCAAATTGGTCATTCTCACCTGGTCTTTCATTTATTTTAAAATTTCATTGAACTACTTTGCAAAAACTGATGTCTTGAAATAACACATCAGTTTTTGCAGTGTAAATAAATAAAAAATCCTAAAATACAAATCATCTAACAAAACTGCATGTTCACTTGCTGATTGAACAAAGATTCTATATCCATCAGGATGGAAATGGCATATGTGCGTGCTTGTGACTTAGTGTAACATATTAGTGGAAATGTGCACCTTTTGAGGAAGGTTTTGTCCCAGTGACTATTACTATAACTAAATCTTTTTAGTTCGGAATATTTCAAGGGCAAGAGGGAAGTGTGTCTGCTTGCCCTTTGTCATGTTTCCCCTTTTCTATCTCTCTCTCTTCCCGCACATGTGACATTCAAGGAATAATAGGAGTCTTTTGAATTTCTGACTCAGTTTCCTCTCACCACGGAAAAGATTTGTAAATTTATATGCATACTGTATTCATTGCTTTACGCACCATTAATCACTCTTGAACTCTATTTCCCAAAATAGAGTAGAAATATTCACAATGAGGCACGAGTTAAGACCAAAACTTCCGCAAGGAAAAAATCCATGTCATTTTCATGACAAAATATGTTTTTAGTGTATTTTTCTAATTTATTTTCTATATATTTTGTATTGAGATATTTTGTTTTGTGTATTTAAATTTTGTTTTTATAGACGAGTAAGTACATGTAACTTAAGCGGTTAAGTTTCGCGAAAGATCGTTGATCTATTTATACAATTGCACCCGTGGTTCCTATACTTGTGCCTCTTGAATGTTTGTTTAGTCTCATCTTTTACACAGGAATTCTAAAACGAAAAGAAAAGCTTTTAAACCTCTTCAGAAATTTCAACGATTATGAGACATTTTAAATGCAGAGGGTAACATATTTTTTTGTTAAGAAGTAAAGTATGAACTTTTATGTAACTTTGAGTGTAATCCTTGGAGAAATGTACCATTTGATTTTTGAATAAAGCAAAATTAAGTACATTAGTTCTTTTATTATAATTTGAAATACTGTATAACAATATTGTTTCTTTCAGTTTTCATTTTTCGCTAGAAGAAGACTAACTTCTACGAAGTTAGAGAACAAAGTGAATTAAAAATATGACATTTAGTGTTGCTTTTTAATACAATATAATATAATGTAGATACCCAGTGGTCAGAAAAAAATATGTTGATAAAAAGTTTTTCGATGAAATCATGAATAAATTTGAATTAGATTATTGAATAGTTTTTATTGCCGTCGAAAAATCGTGATCAAGTGACCGCAGTATGTTAATGATGAGCATCAATCTCTGAATTATCGTTGCTTCAAGCAAAACATAATTACTCTTTGGAAGCTTAAAGTTTCAAAACTCATACAGTTTCTGCTTGCTTCGTTGCATATATGTATATGTCGTGTCTCATTATCATGATTTTATAAAACTCTGGTTTATATGAACAACTCTCTTACATGAACATAAAATCAATGTCTGAAGCTGTTATAATCCCATCAAAAACATTATCGTAGCTAAACAAACAAAAAAAGTAAAAACAAAAATCTTCATGTGGACCTTTGAAAATGTTGGAAATAAAAAAAATGTACTTTTGATGCGGTTGAAAGGTACATTAAAAGCACTTATTCAATTTAGTTGTCAATTAAAAGTTCATTCGTTTTTTAATTAAAGTACTTCTTCTCTTAACTAAAATGTCAAATGGTTTAAAAGAATTAGTTACTGTTATAAATATAATTCATTACTTCATTTTTTGTTTAAATTTCATACTAGTATTTCATACTAGATTTCATACTAGTATTTCATACTAAATTTCTTACTAGTATTTCATACTAAATTTCTTACTAGTATTTCATACTAGATTTCATAGCTAGTACCTATATAAAAATTTTGATAAATTTAGCAATTACGTGAGGTAATGGTTTTAATTCAGTTTTTTGAATTTGATAAAATGTATGCATGTATGATGAAACAAGCGTTGAAATGTGCATAATCTTTCTTACTACTTGCAAGTTGTAAAAAAGTGGTATAATTATAGGCATGTATGTATACTGATGATAACTTGTACACAGACTGACAGTGGAAAACTACTTGACTACTGTGTATTTATTTCCAGAAAACTGAAAAGACATTTTTGTAATTAATTTTCTAAACTCATTCCATATGTATATCCATATCCATATATTAATGTCTTTCTAAAATAACCAATACTTTTTTTTACCTACTTTACTTATAAATTTACTTAAACGTATTAAACATACTTGAACTTAACTTTCAACCAAATCGAATCACATAACATTATATATATATACATATAATAATAATCTCATTCAGAATTGTTAATAAACTAAATTAATTCTCAAAGACGTTAAAAAGTCAACTTGAAAAAATGTGTTTCTCCTTCTCTATCAAAAAATAAAATCTCTATCAAAATCTACTGCAAAAATAAAAAGTATCATGGAAATGTTATAAAAAAAACAAGAAAATAGATTGAGAAATTTTTATAATAAAAAGAAATAAATTTTTATAATACAAGATACAAAAATGAACACAAAAAAGAAATTGAAAAGCAAGGGCCCACAAAATGAAAAGTAATGAAAACTGCGCGCCCTGGAAACTTTTAAAAAACTGAATATTTATAAAATTATATAACTTCATTTGAGGACATTAGCCTTTCCTAGTTTATGAACAAAAGACAATATAAATAAATTGCCGGAAAATTCTTTATACTCTTGTACATAAACGACGTGTATTTGACATCAGGTGAAAAAATACTTCCTGGGTCTATAGCAAATATAAATCACTGACTGCGTTGACATCATTTGACAATTACTTATATAACATTACCTACAAAATTACGGGAAATGTTAGGATTTGTTGGCTTTATTCGAACAAATAATGCATTGAACCTACTTTACAGATAATTTGCTGCACACAATTGTTGTATGCAGTATAAGGATACATAAAAGACCATTCGATGACATATGTGATCGAATTCTGAAAATATACCAAAAACAATATACTCTTTTTGCAATAGATGACTTTTAAGTATTTAATATCTACTTCTTTGTATACAATATTTTCGTAATGCAGAAAGAATCTGCTATATGAATATTTTACAATGCATTTTGTAAGCATAAATGGATTATGAAACTGTCACACAGGAATACGAGAAATTTTCTCATTAAATTACGTATGGTATTTTTCTTTATTTCTTTCTTTCTATATGATACTTTTATTGAGTTTATAAAATATTTAACTTAAGTATATGTACACTCTAAATCTGAATCAGTGAAAATTTCACTGAAGCCCATTCAGTGAACGACTTTTCTTTAATTCAATCAGTGAAATTTCACTGATTCCCA